>CACKRE030004430.1:64920-85245 GCA_902602495.3 Ectocarpus sp. CCAP 1310/34
CGCCCCCCCCCCCCGCCCCCCCGGGCATAGATCAGTATCTCACCTTTCGGCCATGCCTTTGTAGAGTGCCTCCGCATCCCCCCTCGGCGTGGCAGCCAGCCGCATCACCACTTTCCCACTACTCGTCACCCCCT
This sequence comes from Ectocarpus sp. CCAP 1310/34, assembly GCA_902602495.3. NCBI lineage: Eukaryota > Phaeophyceae > Ectocarpales > Ectocarpaceae > Ectocarpus > Ectocarpus sp. CCAP 1310/34. Next base: position 65,055 of record CACKRE030004430.1, read on the forward strand.
GCCCGCCGCCTACGGTAGCTCCAATGGCCGGCTCTACCGCCCCGTTTGTACCGACCGTTTCGTCCGCAAGAAGCACTCTGGAGAAGGGGACGAAGGCGGCGGTACCGCTGCCCCCCCCCCCCCCCCCGGCTGAAGCCGTCGACTCCACGAGGCCACTCGTACCGCCGGTGGTCGTACCGGGGGGGGTGGAACTTCGCCGCTTCTCTTCTCCGGAGAAGGCGGAGCAGAGGTACCCGTGCTTGGCGCGGAGGGCGGCGCCGATGGCTGCCGCATCAGGAACGGTCCTGAGGAGCACCGGGGCGGAGAACACGTCTGCGAGAACCTGCGTTCTCAAGGTGGTCGGAGAGAATCAGGGGGCGGGGGGACGGCGGAGTGGTGAAGCGGTTGTTTGGGGGGGGGTCAGTCGACCGATGGTGTAAATGGTACACGCCGTCCACGTTGTGAAGAAAAAATGCAAGGCTCCGCGGGTCGCCTTTGAGCATTTGGACGTGGCCAAGCTCGCTGGTGATCGCGGACGGCGGGGGACGTTTGCAGCATCGAAAATGGAGGTACGGGAGGAAAGTATCAGAACCGTTTTCGGTGTGCATGAATGCAGCGTCAGCGGTACAACAACACGGCGGACCGCCAACGCCTCCACCCGTACCAATAGCAACAGCAACAACAACGCACACGTAGGATCCTCACCCAACCCCGACTTTCATGATTCCACCAGCAAAGCTCATGAAGCAAGGGAGAGCCCTGTGCCCCGCTGACCTCCGATCTGACAACGTCCTTAGCTTTGTTTCGTTTCAAGGGAATAGGCGTTAAGCCAGAGTAAGGCATGCAATGCCTACCTTGCGTCTGGCTCCGCATGGATGCCGGTCGTACTCGCACTAACGGGAGGCAGTGCCGGATCGTTCACAAACGCTATTAGTGTCCCGCGCGCCAAGCTATCAATGCTTGCCCGGAACACTTATCACACTGGAGTACCTGCATCATCGAGGGGCTGTTGGTTCCGCCCCCTGTCGCCAGCACGGCGGTCGGGCGAGGGATGCCCATTCTCTGCATCCGGCCTCGCATAGAGAGGAACCGGCTTTCCACCACCGCTCTCGCTTCCACCCCTGGAGGGAACGCCTCGTCGACAACTTCATCTGCGGCGGGAGAGTCATCGTGTCGGTATCTTACATAACTCGTAACTCGCGAGTTAACGTGCAACAAGGACGAGCCAGGACAAAAAATGTAGGATATTGTTGAACGGTCGCGTGAGAGTTGGAGGGCGGCGAGATGGCTTCCAAACGCTGTCATGGGCACACGCGTGGGGGAAGACAGTGCGCGTGAGGGGAGCGTGAGAGAAGAAAGAGAGCGAGTAAGATGTGTAGGGGGTGAGAGGAAAGAGAAGCGAGAGAAACATTCGAGGTAGGGAGGCAAAACGAGGAGAGAGCACCTGTCCAGTTTTTCGGGCATAAAAAATTAGACCGCCTTTCGAGTTTCCGCTCAGGCCCATGGTCCGTTGACCTCACCCTCGGGGCCTCTCCTGAACCTCCCCGTGGTCGCTATCTGCGGCGTAATCTCCGGCATATCAACGAACAGCCCGATGTGTCCCCCGTTCCCCGGCGACGTGGACGCCAGAATCTTGTCGAGCTCCCCCCAGCTTCCCGAGCACAGCTGTAGTACACGTGCGTGCAGTTGGATGCACCCAACAATTTGCGCGAGCGCCGCCCAGACACGGCACGCCCCAACGAAACACGCGGCGGCATCAAATAACCACAGGTGGAGCGGGGTAGGTCAGGAAGCTCACGGTGTTTACCTAGGGTGGGTGAGCGGGCGTATCATAGACTCAACACACACAGCAGGCAAAACACGCATCTTCTCTTGTCTTTCAAATGAAAAACTGATGAACAGCTATTTTCCGAGAAAAGAGTTGCGTTGAAGACGGCAGCGGATATCTCCAGAGTGTATTTTTTCTTCTCACGTTTTGTTGTTTCTAACCACTCACTGCGGTATTGCCAGGATCTGAGATCCCGAGCAAGCGAGTGACTGCGCGTGGATCGCTGAGTAATTGCTGTCTCTGGGTAACACCACGATGCTCATCTCTTTTGTGTGTCCGATACAGTTCCACAAGCAGAAGCAAAGGGTAGCCGCAGCTGCTATTTCCCTTCATCCGTTTGTCCGCGTAGGACGTTCACGCACTGCACGGGGCCCTACCACTTATGATGATCACCTTTGGCATGTATGATGTTAGGTAAATGTTATCTGGAGGCCGGGCCGCGAGATGGTTGCTTCTGTTGTGTCTATCCTCAGCCTACTCAGCGGCACTAAAGCGTGTTCATGCCAGAACTGTGTGGTCATGACACTATCATCACGCACTTTCAACAGACCGCTAGCAACGGTAAGGCGACCATTTCTACACCCGAAGCCCACGTTACGCACAGGAATTTTCACTCCGGAAGGTGTCAGCGCCCGAGAAAGTTCTGCAACCACGACTTGACTTCCCCCACCACCCGGGCACCCCTGAAGGCCGGCTTAGCACTAGGTGTTTCTACGGCGGTCCTGGCGTCGAATTTTGGTCTCCACCCTTAAGCAACGATTGCCCGTCCGTCGTAGCGATCCCGTTTCTTTGTCTGATCAATGACACTGCTGCCTCTATCTGTGCAACGCATCCCATGGCGCAGCCGGGACGGCGTCTGTCACCCTTTCGATGGATGCCACGGAACTGGTGACCTCGAAGCACACACCTCGTCGCGCACTCGTTCTCTCGACAGGGCTCCGTTCTTGTACACCAGCATGGCGAAGTACGACGACTCTTCCACGGGGTTGGCCATGATGTGACCCTGCCCTCGTGTCCACAGCCCAGCCAACAAAAGCGAGATTTCGCAGAGAGGCACAGGTTGGCCAGAAAGCACGGGGGAGATCGGCAGGGGACGAAACATAGTGAACCTGCAGTAACGTTTCGACATCGTAGTCCGACACAAAACGCTACAGACAGCCCCGACACAACGGTCCCTGTGAAGTACGGGTTTCTGTGCTGTTTATCGATGTGTGCACTATCGAAACACACAAACCTGTAGGGAGGCAAACCTTCAACCTTATTGTCACTAAAACGACTCCCCTAATGCTTGGAAAGCCGTCCAACCGCAGCCAAACAACAGATACATGAGCGTTCTTTAGACAGCCCTCCCATGAGGGCGACCGCGGAGGCAGCTCGAGATAGGATAGGGCGAAAGGACAGCTACCATTGACACCAGAGAAAGCAAAGTTCGACACACCCACCACGCACTCAACACCCCCCCGCCCCCCGACGTTGACCACGCCGACCACCCCGGCACGGCGAGCAACCACAAGACAGCTCACCTCTTCTTGCGGGCTGGGCTGGCTGGTTATTCCCATGATCGTGTCGCTCGTCCCGAGGCTGACCACCACAGTGCCCTCCCCTGACAACCCCAAACCGGCTAGGGCGCACGGGTTGTCACCGCTACCAGCTATTACCACACAACTGTTTTCGTGAACACGAGGCGGCGCCAAGAGGATGAGGGGCGGGGGAAAAGGGCGACAAAACGTTAGGGGAAACCTACTGATTGCTTGAGAGGAAGTGGTCGAGACCCTCTGTATCCTCACAGCCACCAACAGCGTTCTTGCAGGGGAGTGTAGAAGAAATGTGAGAAAATACATACATTACCCGAGCGTGAACAGCCCACTGAAAACCGTAAGTGCATAAAGTCAACAACAGACAGAACGAGTTAACAGAGAGTGAAAAACGCAACAATCAAGAGCATTGCAACCGTCGAAATTCACTCAGGGTGAAGCCAGGACCGCATACTTCCAAGTTCTTAAGCGACGTGGGTTTGTGGAAGGTTTCATTCCTCGAGCAAACCAGTCCGCAGACGTCTGTTAAATAGCGCAGCCAAAACAAATCTCCCGACGTTACGCGTTCTGCACAAATGTCTGGCGTGTGGTGCGTTCAACTCACTCTGAGTCAACCTACAAATTAGTGACCTGGATGATTTTTCTCCTAGAGTTCTACATGGAAAAAGCAAACGTAAATCAACCGACCCTGCCAATACGCTCACAAACTGTGAATAAACAGTGCCAAATTTCACCCCACCTTGAAAATCCCGCTTGCTTGCTTGCTGCAATTTTGAAACCGACAATGTTGCATACAGCACAATTAACCACCGATTCCAGTGCGGCAAGGATGTACCTCAGTGGATCAATGAATAGAGTTCACTGAAGCGGCCAGCTTCAGGACTCGCCTTAGCAAACTCACTCTGGGTTGAGTCCGAACTTTGTCGAGAAGAAGGGGCTGACCTTCCCTTGGCACTCGTAAGAAGGGCACACCCTGCCCAGCCTATCGCGCAGACCCTCAGCCTTTGCGGCGGCCAGCGCTCCCTCGTGCCAGTCTCTTGACCTGTCCCAGCAGCAGGCGTTAGCAAGGGGCGGAATTAAATAAAAATATATATGTATCCACTTGACGAAGAGACACTATCGCATAGCTCGTGTAGCGCGCAAGAGAGTTGGACTGGCGGTTATTTTCCTCTTGCACCGAAGAGAGATACGCTCTGTTCGGCAGGCGCGTGAGACGCCAGAGGCTATAGACACAGGGCAACCCCAAAGCAACACATATGACCGCCGTGGCCGTCCATCCGACACGTGCGTCACAGACAAGCACGCAGTGTGGATGAGAGATAGGAAGGGCATCTGAGGCAAGCCGAGCAAGCACAATGCTTGCTTTCGACGCACCTGATGTCCATGAGGTTCATGCCCGAAGCGTCGCTAGCGTCGATGGAGCAGTACCGTCCTACGAGCAGAGACGTGACGAAGGAGCTCACCAGAGACACCCGCTCGCACGACGCGTACACCTCCGGCTCGCGGCGAGCAATGCGCGAGATCTGCTTTCGTGATACATGAGGGGGTTGTTAAAGAACAAACTGGGATTGATTATTGGGGACCGAAGCAGGGCCCAGTGAGGAGGAGCTTCGAATGCTTTTAGGAAATCATCGAAGGCATACAAGTATCAAGAAGAAACAAGAGGCGCGGGGAGAAATCTTGCGCAAGAAGTACCTGTTTGCACTCATCTTGGCGAAAGGGAATGATTAATACAATTATCCCGGAATTCAAGCTTAACTCTTCCGGTATCCATTCTCAAAAGACACAGGAATTGGCCTTCCTGTCTGTACATCTGTCTGGTTTCCTTTCACCGAGGGACTACCGTGGAGGGGCACCCTGACCCCAAATACAAGCTTGCGTGCATCTCATAGCGGGCAAGGCTTCAGGCAGGGCGGGTTGCCTTCTAGCGCGAGCGAGCGATGAGATGAGAACAATCGTTGTGGTTCCCGATGTGTACATGACGTGCGTCCGCAGAAGGTGCACCTGGTTGCCACTAAAGCGACAGTACGCCGCGGACCCCGTCGCCTCGGCGACTGCCTTCGGGCCTCCCAGCGCCTCCTCAAGGTTGTGGCACTCCCTCGTCGTGCTGCTGTCGGCCCATAAGGGGCAGTCCCGCCTAGCGAAGCAACCGGAGAGGGCCTGTTTTTTATTTAGGAGTGGGGGGGGGTTGTTGAGCATATGGATGTCATGAGGAGCTCGTGTCGTAGAGGTGTTCGCTACGCAGCAGGAGAAAAACTTGGTTCCGTGATTTTCCCATAAAGCTAGTTCCATGCGGCGGCGCATCTACGTGTACTCCCACGAAGAAACACGAGTCGAGGTCCAAGCTGTCCCCCCTCCAGACCGCAACCTGTTTTCACAAATCCAAGGCAAAGGCGGCAGGAGTAACGAAAAGCGCAAGCTAGCGACGCGAACATCGGGAGGGGGGCACACACCAAGACCAGCAAGAGGAATTGCAAAGCAACAGGGGGGTAAGGCGCGCACCTCGACGAGGGTGTCCTTAGGTCCCAAGCCCCCAAGACCCTTGAGCCGTTCCGCCGCGCCGGCCTTCCAAAAGACGGTGCCGTGCTGCTGCCCGCTAACCGACACCGCGCGCACCCTCGCCAGCACGGATCTCCCCCAGGTGGTCATCCGTCCCGGCTCGCCTTGTTGTAGAGTTTCAGTTTCTTTCGCAGGGTATGCAGGTTCTTTTTTGCCGAGAGGAGGGGTGGGTGCGGAGAGGGCGGCCAAGCGCGACAGCGCCAGATCGATGGCGTCCAGCCACATGGTGACAGGAGATGTCACCACGGCGTTCTGTTATTATTGGCGCGCGGGGGGTAGGGGTGGAGGAGCCACGCGTTGGTGCACGTAGGTACAGCGAGTGTGCATGCGAGCACCATCGTTGCACATTACCAGGGGAGCTTAAATTCTTCCAAAGGCCGTGGCGAACGGGCACACACACCTTTTCCCCGATGAGCTTTCCCCGCGCGACGGCTACAAGGAGCACTGGGTGTAATCTACACCACGACTTCTCTCCTTTTTTCGTTTTGGTGTTCACTTCGATTCAAGGAGTGAAGAAACCTTGCCGCGCGGACAAAATGCCGCTTCAGCCATTGATACGAGGCAAATTTAATGCACATGCAGTAAAACGCTTACAAGTACCGAGACAACAACGGCAAGCAACGAACAAAACCAACTTGTTGCAAAGCCTCGACCACCTCCCCCGACCATGAGAAATTTTTTTGTACACGGGCAACAACTATCTCCCTCACAACAAGAAAGACCCGCCGCACACTTGAAATTCACTGCTGCCGTGCCACAGAGTCGGACCTGTATGAGCATACGCATTGCCTACGTTCGAGAGAAGTCTCATCTGATGTCTGTCTGCCGTGGTGGTTTAGGAACGGTATGCTGAGATGAAGGACATTCTAGCCTTCCATGCGCCAAAGGCCTCCGCTTCTACATTGCCAGACGACCCCGCGAAGTACTCCAGAGGGCCGCAAAATGAACATAAAGCGCAGCGTGCGGTGGGGGCCGCCCGGCGCAATCAACGCCGTCGTCGTTGTCGAGTAGCTCTAGCTCGTCGTCGGAAGGGTTGACCTCCTAGCAGTACATTTATTACCACATCATACCACCACCTCCGCGACATCATGTTTAATTAAAAGAAGTACTCACAGGATGGTCGTCGCGCCGTGACACATTTCGTACCGTTAGTGTGGAAAAAAAAAAAAAACGGTGGCTCGATTTTTATTTCGGCTACGGCAGAATGGACCAGACACCGGAGAACGTTCGCCTACGGCGACGACCATGACTGGATGGGATACCTCCTGCGACGGCGAACCATACCTCAATGCTCGAGATACAGCAGTGGGATTCTCGTGTTGTTGAAGGAAGTCTGCCTGCAACAAGAGAGAAGACAGTATCCTATGTAGTATTCCACTTGGCGTGTTTAGGTTTGGAGCTGTGTGGCGGGAGTACTTGACGTGCTCGCCACCCGACCTGCTGTCCGCTGCTGTGTGCTGTGCGTGCATGTCTCAAACACTCCAACCGGTGCTTGTGTGTCGATTGGAGTCTTGTAGGGCTTGATACAGCAGTGAGATTCTCGTGTTGCTGAAGGAAAACTGCCTGCAGGAAGAAGGCGCTGTTCGATTCCCATCTGACGTGTTTGGAGCTATGTGGTGGGAGTACTTGACGTGCTCGCTACCCGACCTGCTGTCCGCTGCTGTGCGCTGTGCGTGCATATACCGAACACTCCTACCGGTGCTTGTGTGTCGATTGGAGTTTTGGAAGGCGAGATACAGCAGTGGGATTCTCGTGTTGCTGAAGGAAGGCTGCCTGCAGGAAGCGAGAAGGCAGTGTTCGATTCCCACCTGAAGTGTTTGGAGCTGTGTGGCGGGAGTACTTGAGCGCTCGCCACCCGACCTGCTGTCCGCTGCTGTGCGCTGTGCATACATGTACCAAACACTCCTACCGGTGATTGTGTGTCGATTGGAGTCTTTGAGGGCGACATGCAGCTGGCGGGGTATTCAAAGGCTATGTACCCCACCAGTGGGGCAGAGGTTGGGGCGGCAGTTGCTAAATTTAATTTTCCCCCCACCAGCGATAGCTGCATCAACTACTTGCATGCTGCCTGCACTACCCCTAATTGGCTTGCGTTAGACCCACAAGTGCGGCGGACGTGTACGGTATGCCTCTATGGTCGATGCTGTTAATCATTTGCGAAGTGTGTCGCCTTTATCATGGAAGAAGCGCGTGATTGAATGTGTAGCATATGAGGGTACTCTATTTTTTTTGTGAAACAACGATCGACGATGACTATTTTTTTCTATAGTTTCTTCACTGTTTTTTTTCTGATCCGTCAAATCTCGGCGACCGCGATCAATTCCATCCTGTGCCCTCTCACTCTTCGCGCACGGCTTTGCGTCTTCATTGCGTCTCCATGCACCGTCCCTTGTTGTCACTCCTAACAATGTGTCGTCTTCCCTCTTCTTATTCTTAAATTCCTCCCAAACCCTCACCGTCATCCTTCTCGGTGTGGCCACCCACCCCATTGGGGGGCATCGGGGTAATCCTTGTCCCTATCATGCTACTGTAGTACATGCATATTCGGGAGGCTCGCTCGCGACGTCTGGGGTATGACGCTTTTCTCCAGCCGCGCATGACATGGCGTAGTGTGCATGCTATTGTGCGTGTGTGAAGGAGCCGAGGGAGCCACATACACACGTGCAGTCTTGAGATGACTAGCCCTTCTATAGTGGGGCCAGCCCACAAAAACAAGAGGGTGACCCTCGTCAACAGCAAATAGTCTACAGCTTGTCGAGCACGTGGCAACCGATTTCGACCCTCTTGTAACGGAACCGCTGTGACTCGGTTCCCTCTCATTGCGGCACCACGATTGTACGTGGACAAGGTGAAGATCTGCCGGTAATGGGAACCGCGCGCTCTTCAACGCCAGGTTGGTCTGTCTATGTTTTTTTTTTTTTTTTTCCCATCATTGAACTCTGTCGTCTGCCCCTCTGGCCCCTATCCTTCACTACTACCAGCTAGACGACCCAACCGGGGTCACATAGGACGGGGTCGCATAGGAGGGGACCCAACCGGGGTCACATAGGAGGGGGAGGTTGGACCCCCTCCTGCGGTTCCTGCCTGAGATATTTTTATCGCGAGAAGGGAACAGCAATCCCCTCCCTCGCGACTTACGAAGTCGGTCAAGTTTACAAACAACGAGCTTTGCAGCGCGTCGCTTCCAACGGAGACCAGGATTTGATTAGCGAGAAAAAACTCACTCTGTCGGGACTCGACCCCATGACCTGGCCCTTAGTAGGCTGCGAGGCTACCCACTATACCGCCGGGGCGACCGGTGTATGTTGTTGTTGTTGTTACTGTTTCTCACATTAGCTCTATAGTCCAAAAAAAATGTGGAGCCCGTGGTCTCAAAACCCAGCACATACGACGCCGCGGGGAAACAAAACAATAGGGTACAAACCACTCGGAAAAAGAAAAAAAAGAACAGGTAGCGCACCGACCGTTCGAGAAAAGAGCCCTCGGAAACCAATCAAAATAACACTAAAACAAAAGTAAAGGAGGACGCTTCCCACACCCGCCTTAAGAAAAAATCAAAGGGTAACNGGGTACAAACCACTCGGAAAAAGAAAAAAAAGAACAGGTAGCGCACCGACCGTTCGAGAAAAGAGCCCTCGGAAACCAATCAAAATAACACTAAAACAAAAGTAAAGGAGGACGCTTCCCACACCCGCCTTAAGAAAAAATCAAAGGGTAACGTACCAGCACCAGGCACTATGCACCAGGGCTATGTGTGTATGTAGTTGATGTTCACGTGTGGGTATAGCTCTTGGTGTTTGTATGTTTCGCCGCCCAATCTGTCCGCTGGACTTGCACGCAACGCGCAAAGTCAGAGAAGCGGGGATCATTGTATCAAACTTCCCATCCGAAGATCGCGACGACGTGGCCGTTTCTGAACAGAGCACCACGGCAGTACTAGGCACTCTCTTTAGGGTTGGCACTTTGGAAATCAGACTATGCACAGACTATGCATTGTCACACAGCAGTAGGTAAGCTGTTGCTCCATGATCAATGATCCAAAACGCGTTGAACTTGCCCTGCTTCAATCACCCGATCACCCGAAGACGATTCGCCCAGCATATTCTCGGGCACTGCGACATCACGCATGGCACCACACCACGCCACACCGTACCGTACCTTCTCGCCGCCATCTCCGTCGCTAACGTGCATGCCGTGCTCGGTCTGGTACTGAGGTAGCTCGGTATCATACACGACCGAATCAAGGTAAACATGATCGGCCGCCGGGTCGTCGTCGAGAACAACCAACGTCAGAGATTGTGTGCTGAGATCCACGCCGAGCCAGAGCGGCGGCAAGGGGTCCTCGCTAATCATGTCTTAGACTGAAAGGAGAGCTAAAGAAGCTGGGGCGGAAGATGACTGAACCAAGAACACGTGCAGTGCACGGACCTGCAGCTGAAACAGGCCGCATCAGCAGGTCAGGCACCAGGCGGGCCAATAGGGAGGTTCCGTGAATGGATTGGCATACCCTGTCTGCGGCAGTTTTGTCCCCCTCCCGAAGGTCTTGGGGTTTCTTTTTAGGAGTTTTGTTCAGCCGCAGCACAGCAGCGGCGAGCAGAGAGAGAGAGAGAGAGAGAGAGAGAGAGAGAGAGAGAGCTGAGGATGGGCTTGCTAGATGGCTTGTTCGGGCCAGAAGGGGGAGAGGATGGCGGTAAGGCAGGAGATACCCTTGGTGGCTCGGATGAAACCGCCAAGGAGCTGCCAGCCGGAGGTGAGGCGCACGAAGCTCGGCGAGTCACGCCACATGCGGCGTACCCAGAGCTCTACAGATGATGGGGGTGTATTTGATGGGATGTTCGTTGACCTACTGCCATCTCTGTCGTGTACGGGAATATCCATACTCCGAGTGTACTTCTGGCAACTTCTGACACTATCTTTTGGTTTTTGTGGAATGCGGGGAAGCGAGACAGACGCTGCAGCGAGCGGTTGCGTCGACAGTTCAGGAGGGCTGCCGTGCTTGTTCTGTGGCTCGTACCTGCAGCAGCAAAGAAAGCAATACCGCCGTAGGCTCAAGCACCAGAGCTACCCTTCCACTCTCCCAGAAGTGCATGGAAGGTCCTCGCTGCCCGATCTTCCCCTACTGAGTGCGTTGAAACCACACTGGGGGACGATGCGGTTGCTGTACAACCGGCGCCGGTCACCGTACCCCGTATGCCGAACGCCGAACCCTCTTCTTGCTGTTGGCACGGCAACCGGTCGGCGTCGCCTTTGAGAACGTAGAAATGAGGTTCATATATTGCCATCATTCCACACACAATGCTAGCCGACATCGTGGTACGATTCGGTGGCATTATTTAATCAAGCGTGTATGTACAAGTGCCACAGCAGCGACGCATTCGAGCCGCAAGTAGGCGTTCCCTGACCTGACAGCACCAACTCTCATGCACAGGTGACTCTACATACACGTAGCTCTTTGGGCCGATTTCCCTATGTGGTGCTCCTTGTCTCTATGTACCACGCAGCCGCAGGTGTGTACTCTAGGATGTCTGCCCTCAGATGCTACTACAGGAGACAAGAGTGTTTCCTCCAGTCGTACGCGTATTGCAGCCTTTCGAAAAGAGGCACCCACAGCAGTTCAGCGAAGGAGAGAAAGACAGAAAGACCCCCCGTACAGCAGTACACCTAAACCGGGAGGCACCTCCAAAGAGACCTCAAAAAGCCCTTGAATGGCAGCTTCTGTTGCCAAAGCTACGTGCCGTGGAGCGTTTCCACGACCAGCTGTTAGTTTCGATCCGCGCTGGTATGGTTGCTCTCGTGTCACTCACTGCTCGCATCGTCACCCGCAAGTGAGCAGCAGTGTGCATACCACAGCAGATAGGGAGGAGTAATGAGCCGCGGGAAGACTGTGCATCCGCTCCCGCTGGTGTCAAGTGCTACACTAATGAATGGCGGAGGAACATATACACACGCCGTGACACACGCGATGCTACAGTAGTACCGCCAAACGATCGGGCCCCAACATCTCTGCCGCCGGCCAAAAATGAATAACAGTGGCAGACACGAAAACACAAGATAGAACCCATCGGGCAGCGCGATGTGGAAAGCCGGTGGAAAGTGGCATGAATTTTTCCAACAGAGACAGCTCGTTCTCTCGCATCGACCGTTTGTCAACATCTCAGCCTCTCTCATGTTTCGCTTTTGCTGGAGGCGGCGTCGTTTGTTTGCTTCCCTCATCCCCCGCCCTAATGTTGTCTGACGAAAGACGTCGTTCTGAGTCCCATGTGGAGACTGCGTCAACAGCACCAACCGCCTCAGCTTCCCTCTCCGCTGCTGGTGTTGCTGCTGTAGGCAAGACCTCAGTTGATTGTATTGTCACCCATAGATTTTTCCAACGGCCAATTGAACCGCTAAGGCTTACCCTATCGTTTAGATAGAGAGCGAGCACCAGGCCTGCTTTTTTATGCTGTGCTTTTGCCTATGGAAGGTATTGGACCACGGGTGGGTGTGATTCTGTGGATGTGCAAGACCTATCACCGGCACGCTACCTCTGTTTCCTTCTCCTGGTTAGAATCGCTCGCGCTTGAGATCTTCGCTTTTGAAGTCCCGTTTTCCTTGCTGAACTCCAAGGGACACGGCAAGCTATCTCCGATGGATTTGGGGCACGAACGCCTGCGTAACACGGCTAAATTATCTCTCGCCATTGCACGACCAAACCGGTGTGACGAAAGGGTGCGCTGTTTTTCTTCCTCCTCAGAAACCAACAGATCGGACAACGGTGGCCTATAGCTCTCGTTCGGGTCGAACAGGAGGGTTGTGTTAAGGGCCCCCGGAAATCACACTTGGGCCCCTGCATCGCATCGGAACATGCCGAGACTTGGAGTCTGTTTTTTTCCTCCTGGGACGGAGGGAAAATAACGGTCGCTGTTCTCGCTCCGCGGCTCATTGTCAGTATTCACGGAGCCTACAGCAGCACATAAGAAGACGCCAGCGTTCAGCATGACCTTGAATCTAGGCGTCGCCGCGTCTCTGCGCATTCTGCTTTCGCTCTCCCTAGATAGCCTTGATTAGCTCCTGCTCGGGCCACGGGGGCGTTCGAAACGCCACACTCCGTCACCGCTCACAGATTTGCCGTGCTCTGACGCTCGTCACGCAACCACCCGCTGCCAAGCTGAGGTTCCGCGAGCACTCGTGTGCAACCTACATGTAGCGCGCACCATGTTTGCCGCTGACACGTCGGTCGATCGATCGATTTGTTCCACCAGGCCCTCCGCTAGCGAAGGACACCCCGCCGCCCCAAGACCCCGGCATCTACAGCCAGGGAGGGGCGGGCTTCAACGCAGAGCCAATGGAGAGGTGAGTCCGTCCGAGCACACGTGTGCATGCGTGCATACACGTGGCCGTGTGTTCCTCAACAAGGCTGCATAACAAACTGGGCGTGCCTGGACAAGTGGGAGAACGTTTTATTTGGTAGGCAAGTGTGTTTGTCCTGTTGTCCTCCGCACGGCCCACGTATTTGCCGATGTGAAGAACGACCACAATTGCAGTGTTTCTCGTTTTGGGATTGACTAGGCGGATCTCATTGCTCTTGCATGGCACTGCCCCTGTGGCTGTCCGCATCATCTCGTTTGGCTGATGCTTGAGCACTCGCGCTAGCCGAGTATGTATGTTTCACGGCCTCTCCTTTTCAATACAACCGGACACTTGCTGCTGCTCGCAGCCATTGGATGTTTTGCTTGGCGAACAGACTCGCTTGCGTGGTGGCCTGCTTGGGTTGGCTGCTTGGCTTCTGCTGTCGCTGGTATTGATTTTTTGTTGAAAGTGCTTGCATCGATCGATTCGCCTTGCCTTGGCAAATGTCTTTCGTCATGGCCAATTCCTCCCAACCTGCTTGGCCGCTGAAGAGCGGTGCAGCTGGCCTTCGAGCTGGGCAGGGAGCGCAACCCGTCCATCTTGGCGCACGAGCGTCGCTCCAAGCTCACCAAGACAAGGGCGGAAGTTTCGGACAAGACCAAGGAATTCCACCACTGGGCCACGGAGGCCGACAAGCACATTGACCACAAGGCGAGGCGTGCTCCAGAAATGCCTCTGCTGGGTCTGCCAGCTGTTGATCGCTACCCTAACCTTTCGTAACGTCAATATTCCGGATCTTTTGTACGGGTATGGTACATGGCCCTTGGTATCCCCTCCGTGGGATGCGGATGCCGCCGTAATAATGCTGATGATAGTTTAGAGGTTAGCGGTGGGAGAATCGATGGGATGAGAAAAGGGCGGTTCGTGAGGTACTCGTGTATTTTCATGCAACAGCCGAGCAGCAGCACACAGACGACCTCCGAGACGAGACATTCCTGTTCTTTTTTCTTTGTCTTTACTTCAAATAAGCGCTGACAGCACGGGTGCCGTTTACTCCAACCCGTGGTCACGCAGAAGGGTTTCCCCCTACCTCCTGCGGTATCTTCTTTACCTTCGATGTGTAAAGCGAGAAGAGTGCAGCACTCTCTTCCCTTTGTGTACACGCGAACTAGAGAACAACTTCGCAAGAAAAACTCGCCTTGGACAGCTATTTTGATGCATTTCCCTATGGCTGGACGCACTTTGATTTTCACATCCGCGAACACTTTGTACGTGAGAAGAATGTCCCGAATCGACCATCGGGACCTCTCGTTGGCACCGAGCACGATTGTTACCAGGTTTAGGTGCTGCTTTCGCCCTTTTTGTGTGCCTGAGTTTTCCACCTCGCCCCGCTTAGGGAGTTGCCCGATCCCTGTCCCACGCTGTGCGCCGCATGCCCCCCGCCGTATGGATAGGTCCGTGAGGAAGCAGCGCGGATGCGAGAGCTGAAGGACGAGCACAGCAGGGCCAGGGAGGAGTTCCGGGTGAGGCAGTGGCAGGGCAAGCAAGCGGGGGAGGGGATACTCATAGTTGTGCATGCCGTAGTCGTTAGACGATTGACCTCGCATCCCTACAAAGCCGAGCACGACAGAGTATAGGCACCGACTGATTTATTTCGTTTCCTGGGATCTTCTTGAGAGAGCAGTGTCAGAGAAGATCGATGCTCTGCTATGGTGCCCCATCTTCGTGGAGCAGTCGATGCGGCCTTGTTGTGTCTCCCACCAGTGGGCATCGTGTTTGAACGCGACAAGAGCTGTAGGGGTTAGCCTTCGGTGTACAGCATGGTAAGCTTGTAAATGCCTATTCGGTCATGCCATTAAGCCCGTTCTTCCCGACCGTGTGTTTTGCTGTGATCTACAGTCGCGGTGTTATTTGCGGACCCCCCGCCCCCCCCGGTGTTTGCCATCGGGGTTGGGTTTTCGTCGCTTGGCAACGACGTTGTAAAACAAGCCGCCCCCCCCGGTGTTTGCCATCGGGGTTGGGTTTTCGTCGCTTGGCAACGACGTTGTAAAACAAGCCGCCCCCCCCGGTGTTTGCCATCGGGGTTGGGTTTTCGTCGCTTGGCAACGACGTTGTAAAACAAGCCGCCCCCCCCGGTGTTTGCCATCGGGGTTGGGTTTTCGTCGCTTGGCAACGACGTTGTAAAACAAGCCGCCCCCCCCGGTGTTTGCCATCGGGGTTGGGTTTTCGTCGCTTGGCAACGACGTTGTAAAACAAGCCGCCCCCCCCGGTGTTTGCCATCGGGGTTGGGTTTTCGTCGCTTGGCAACGACGTTGTAAAACAAGCCGCCCCCCCCGGTGTTTGCCATCGGGGTTGGGTTTTCGTCGCTTGGCAACGACGTTGTAAAACAAGCCGCCCCCCCCGGTGTTTGCCATCGGGGTTGGGTTTTCGTCGCTTGGCAACGACGTTGTAAAACAAGCCGCCCCCCCCGGTGTTTGCCATCGGGGTTGGGTTTTCGTCGCTTGGCAACGACGTTGTAAAACAAGCCGCCCCCCCCGGTGTTTGCCATCGGGGTTGGGTTTTCGTCGCTTGGCAACGACGTTGTAAAACAAGCCGCCCCCCCCGGTGTTTGCCATCGGGGTTGGGTTTTCGTCGCTTGGCAACGACGTTGTAAAACAAGCCGCCCCCCCCGGTGTTTGCCATCGGGGTTGGGTTTTCGTCGCTTGGCAACGACGTTGTAAAACAAGCCGCCCCCCCCGGTGTTTGCCATCGGGGTTGGGTTTTCGTCGCTTGGCAACGACGTTGTAAAACAAGCCGCCCCCCCCGGTGTTTGCCATCGGGGTTGGGTTTTCGTCGCTTGGCAACGACGTTGTAAAACAAGCCGCCCCCCCCGGTGTTTGCCATCGGGGTTGGGTTTTCGTCGCTTGGCAACGACGTTGTAAAACAAGCCGCCCCCCCCGGTGTTTGCCATCGGGGTTGGGTTTTCGTCGCTTGGCAACGACGTTGTAAAACAAGCCGCCCCCCCCGGTGTTTGCCATCGGGGTTGGGTTTTCGTCGCTTGGCAACGACGTTGTAAAACAAGCCGCCCCCCCCGGTGTTTGCCATCGGGGTTGGGTTTTCGTCGCTTGGCAACGACGTTGTAAAACAAGCCGCCCCCCCCGGTGTTTGCCATCGGGGTTGGGTTTTCGTCGCTTGGCAACGACGTTGTAAAACAAGCCGCCCCCCCCGGTGTTTGCCATCGGGGTTGGGTTTTCGTCGCTTGGCAACGACGTTGTAAAACAAGCCGCCCCCCCCGGTGTTTGCCATCGGGGTTGGGTTTTCGTCGCTTGGCAACGACGTTGTAAAACAAGCCGCCCCCCCCGGTGTTTGCCATCGGGGTTGGGTTTTCGTCGCTTGGCAACGACGTTGTAAAACAAGCCGCCCCCCCCGGTGTTTGCCATCGGGGTTGGGTTTTCGTCGCTTGGCAACGACGTTGTAAAACAAGCCGCCCCCCCCGGTGTTTGCCATCGGGGTTGGGTTTTCGTCGCTTGGCAACGACGTTGTAAAACAAGCCGCCCCCCCCGGTGTTTGCCATCGGGGTTGGGTTTTCGTCGCTTGGCAACGACGTTGTAAAACAAGCCAATTCACTTCGTGAACTCGGCAACCAGGTTACCGTTTGTTTTTTTACCTCCGTTCTTCTTTTTGGTGGTTACCATACTGGTGGTCAAGTAGATCATGTTGTGCGGGGTGGAGAACCCTCACTCCGCGCAAGGGGGATGATGGCACCACGTTGTGTTTAATTGGCCAAGCACCCTCGAGGCGGTTACACAGTGCTTATAACTGTCTCTGGAAGTGAAAGCACCAGCAAATAAATTAAGTCATACGCAGCTGTCATCCGTATGCAAGGAAGTAAGCACAAGATGCCGAACACCCTTAACAGGATGCAGCGCACCCTTCATGCGACTCGCCGAATATCTCACGGCGCTTCTCGCTTGGTGATGTGAGAGCCTGGTCCGGTGAGAACCCGTCGTGCCCCGTCCCGGCTTTGTAGGGACGCGTGGTCAATGGTCTAACGACTACGGCATGCACGACTCTGAGTACACCCCCCCACCCCATTTTTGGTGCGTGCACACGGTGCAGGATCGTCTGAAGCGTCAGCGAGCGGTCGACAAGATGCAGCTTGCGAAGCTAGAGCGAGAAAAGCAGCAGGAGATGGAACAGGTAACAGCAACAACAGCCAGCAACAGCACGAGCAACACGTGTGTGCGTGCCTGTGTGTTTGTACACGCGTGTACGTACTTCTTTGACAAGCATCAACTGCGCTTTCTCCTGACGAGTGGAAAGCACGCCAGGCTTGAAGGAACACAATATCTCTCTTCTGTATGTCATTGGGCAGTTGGTGTTCCCCTCTCTCAAGTCTGCTGACGCACGAAAACACGTCGGTCCGTAGCGGGACACATGACGCATATCCGATGTAGGCCGCGTATGAGCATGATGTTTTTTGGTTGTTGCATGTTGCACGACCAATCGTACGGTGTGTGCAAAAAGAAAACAACATTTTCGCGCACGGCGTTCGTCCTGCCGTGGTTACCCTGACGACTGTTGGCGTTTGTGGAGACTGAGATTATTTTTTATCCAATTGCCGTGCTCCTTCGCGGTTCGTCGTTCGTCAGGAGCTAGCGGCAAAACAAGAGCAGATCAGACGGGAGACGATCGAGCTGGAGGCGCAGCTTCGGCAGAAGACCGAGCTGGAGCGTGTGAAGATGGAGACAGAGGGGAGGATTCTGGCAGAGAGAAAGAACCACGACCTTCGTCTCGAGCAGGTTAGCACCGGCAGGGCGTTGGGCGTGGTTTGATTTGTTTCGGTGAATTTGTTTTGAAGACCGGTCGGAAGAAGAAGCGCCTTCACGCGTGGAGATTTGATATGGTGTGTGGATTATCCGGAAGGGGATCCGTGTAGAGCTGCAACAGGCACGACTCTTTCGGCGTGATGCTCCCGGGCGGCTGGTGGAGGTGGTGCTTTTGTACATCATGGGACTGATTATATCGTCCGATATTATTCGGGAAAGGCAGTATTACGGAGAGAAACAAGCACGATGTCCACGCCCGGGTCCCGCGTGTAGTTCTCTTGTTACGAGTTGGTCGGAGGCTATGGTTTGATTCTTTCGTGTTGTTCAATTGTTGTGCCATGAATCAAGTCTTCTCTACAAACGACCGCCATTCGGTTCAGTTGGCCTGTTCTGTTTTGCCGATGGCGCCACCTCATTCCGGCTCCAATTGCAGCCCATGTGGTGACCTTAGTCGGAAAGAGCTTATCCCAGACCAGATGTCCCCGTATCCTAGCATACACCTGTAGCACCCGCATTCAACAACGCCTATTCAGTGTGAGGCTGTGGTTCTTACACGTACAAAAGTTCCTCCTGTGGGCTACAAATGGCCGCTTGTAGGGAAAGGGATCTTGACCGACCTCACAAACGATGCTTAAGTTGTTGCGTAGTTGTTTGTGTGTTCCAGGCTCAACTTTTTTACTTTATGGCCAAGTTCCCAAGTGCGGGCGCGAACCGTCAACACGCCATTTTCGTTTATTGCGCATCACACTGTGCGTAGTAGCCCGCGCTTGCTGGACCAGTTTTCCCTACAAACTCGATGCCTTTGCCCTCCTGAGTTAAGAGTTGGCAACTTGCTCCGTGCGGGAAAGATCGCCGACGCGTTTCTCCACGAGGCACAAGTTCGGGCCGTTGTTTGACCATATCCTGTTGAATGCGCACGGGTCAGCGTCGCCGCCGCTGCCGTCATGCTGCACCTTGCCCCAAGGGAGTGAATGCGATCGGTCGCCGTTACGTGAGACCCCATCTGCGTCCCCCCCTACAATCGGTAACCTTCTTGCTTTTTTTTTTCCCGTTGCAGGCAATCTCTGTTAGGAATAGGACCGGCCGGTGATCCGCTCGGAAAGACATGTACGTTGATCAAAAACTAAGGCGAAGCACCCATTGAGCACCTGCCTCCCCCTGAACAAACACACGCCGCATGTCCACGCATTTGTTTCCTTCCTCCCTCCCTCTCCCTCTAACTCCTCTCGACATGCCCTCTTTCTTCTCGGCATGCGCGCGCCTTATCTTCTCGGGGTTTTGCAGAAGAGGCAGCAGGCCGCGGACACCCGGGAGACTGTCCTGTCTGGCCTCAAGCTCACCGGCGAGACGCTCGGACAGGGCATCGCGGAATTCCTCGGCAACCGCCAGGAGATGACGGCGGTGGTGCTCGGCCTGTCGGCGGCGGCCCTCGGCATCTACTCGGCCAAGATGGGCACCGGGGTCATGGGCCGCTACGTCGAGGTGTGTCGGGGTTGCTTTCCTCATTTCTTTTTTTCGTTTTTTTTGCTCAAGGTGTGTGTTTGAGCGTTGAGTCGTGTGCGGAAAAGGCGGCGCTGGATTGCGGTGACCATGTGTCGTGCTGCCGGTAGACCGGACGTAGTGAATAGTAGAATGTGCCACTGACATGAATACTAACACCTTTGCGTTTCGGTGTCTGTACTGTGTCGGAATGCCACACGGTCATCGCATGCCTCTGTTTGGAACTACCGCAGTTGTCTCGTATGTTTTATTATCCTGCCGACGGCTATTTTTTTCGGAGGACAATGTTTCACCTTTGACTCCGGATACGAGGGACCAGGAAGAATCGGGCCGTCTGTTCTTGGTCAGCCTTCCTATGAATCAGACATCATCGCCTCTTCTCGTCGCTTCTCTGCCATGCCCCTTGCTGTCATCGTGGTAGTTGTTTTCGTCGCTATCTCGTTGTTGTGCGATGGGAGACTGTTTCCGTGGTGCTGATGCTGTTTACTCCGGTGCGGTTGTTTCGCACGAAACCAGAATAAATGGGATGGAAACACACACACACGTATGTACACACACCTCCCCCTCGGTGTTTGCCATCGGGGTTGGGTTTTCGTCGCTTGGCAACGACGTTGTAAAACAAGCCAATTCACTTCGTGAACTCGGCAACCTGG
>CACKRE030004430.1:99115-125777 GCA_902602495.3 Ectocarpus sp. CCAP 1310/34
AGAACCCCCCCCCCCCTCGCCACGGTCCTGTGGAAACAATAATCCGTCCTCTCGAGGACGGTCTAACAGCAAAGGCATGCCAAACATGAGGACGCACCCACCCCCCTCCCCCCTTTTGTTTTGTCTCAGTTGGCTGTTGCAGTTTTGACCTTTCCTGATCCGTACGCGTCCCTCAAAGTAAAGAATTACATAGTACCACTCGCTACGATCCCTGTTCGACGCCTTCTTTTTCTCCCTCTCGCTCCAACTTTCTCGACCGCAAGGTGGCGTTTGAGCTGCCCGAGTTTGAGGAGCGCTACCGCATGCTGACGTACTACATGAGCAAGTACCTCCTCAATGCCGCCGGGGGAAAAAACGCGGCCACCATCGTGGTGGAGGGGGTAGAAGAGGAGCACATCATGGAGGCCGCCGAGGTCACCAAAGGGTTTTCCGGCAAGCGTTTTTTTAATTTTGTTTCCTTGCATGTGCATCTCTTGTTTGATTGCTTCTTCAGGCTGCGGCTGGTTGTGGCTCTTTGAAGTCGATATCTACCTTTTGTATCTTCGAGCTTCTGCCATGCGGGTGTACGATAGCAACAAGGAGCGAACGCCACCTACACGGTGGTGGTGACACATGCAGTATGCTTGCTAGTTTTCGCGGCGCCAACTAGGCCCTCATTTGCAATCGAGAGGGCGTTTTTGGAGGACAACGCATGGAATTGATAGCAAATGAAATCCTGCCGTGCACGTGTAGCACTGACATGGCATCCTGCATGATTTGAGTGCCATGGAAGGGAGTTAGCTATTTTCATCCGTGTTTTCTCGACTCGTCCCTGCAGGGCGTGAGCTCTCGAAGCTGGCGATCGCGTGGCAGGCGGCTGCGTACGGCAGCGACCCGGCCTTGTTCACGCCGGAACTCATGGCATCTGTGACTGACACATTCCTCGAGCAAAAGGTGTTATACATGTGTGTCCGTGGAACGTTTTGCAACTGTCTTTTCCTGTGCCATCAGGGCGAGAGTTTTTCGTTGTTGGTGTTCCAACTGCTGTCGTTGCTGTGGAATTTGCTGTCATCATCGGTTTCGTTGTAAAACCATCTTGTTAGTTGTTTACCAATGTTTTCGTGGCCACCCTAAGTGCGAGCACGGAGTGATAACTACTGCGTGATACGTTTTTCCTTGCATGTCGTTTCCCTACGCAACGACAGCGTGCTAGCACTCATCCCCCCCCCCGCGCGCGCACGCCCTCCAATGCCCCTCTGCTCTATGCCAGGCAATCAAAACAAAGTGGGACATTGCAGCAGCAACAAGCTTCGGAGAAGAGAGCGGTTCCTCCGCACGGCCGGGGTTCCCTCAGAATGGAGCTGGCTTGCCTCAGATTGCGTAGACTTCGATTTCGTCTTCCTTTTGCAAGCCGGATGCCCGCATATCGGTCCTCGTTCTCATTTTCCCTCTCTCCTTGACAAATGCGAGTCTGGGACGTACCGCAGGCGGGTTGTCACTTCTCTTGGTGTTGGGTGTTATTTTATCGGTCCGCCCTATTCGAAGTCAATATTCGATTGATCTTGGATTGATCGATTGGTGAACATTACGTATGCAGCCCCAAGCGAGTGCTGCTGTAAGTTGCGAAAGATACCGCACCCCCGTGACCGATTTTCAAAGCTCGATATCTCCACGACGACGAGGATACATATCGTAATTATATGATGCATTTTCGGGAGGCTTTCAACGAGGCGGCTTTAACGCCGTTTTCGACCTCATCACGGGTTTTGATGCCAAAGATAGAGCTTTGACAAACGGTGCCAGCGGGTGTGGTATCTTCTTCCATCTTATGCAACCGGCGGTTTTTTAAGCGGCTGACCTGTCTTGTTTCCTGTGCGTCTGTACCCGCGCGCATGACGCCGGCGGCTTTACCGCCCCGCAAAGATACTGTGGGACACGTGAGTCACACACCGTCGCATGTATACACCTCATGCCAGGTTTTCTATGTGACCCCGGTTGGGTCGTCTAGCCAGTAGAAGTGGAGGATAGGGGCCAGAGGGGCAGACGGCAGAGTCCAATGATGGGACAGAAACAACAACAACAACCTCATGCCAGGTGGTTGCTCTTTTTCCATTGGAGGATACATAGTAGTGCGGACGGCGGGATACGACCAGTCTGCACAGCGGTGCTGTTCGTGAGTAATCTTGCCTAGATAGGTTTCGACTCGTTGATTCGGGTGGCTCTGGAATTCCTCCCAAAGATATGCGTTGGGAGGACGATAAAAACCAGGAATCACTGTAAGCTGTAAGCTTGGAGTAAAGGTCGCAACAGGCACTCATCAAGTGGCTTGATATTCCGCCTACACTTCCATTAGCATTCTTCTTCGTTGTTCACCAACAAGGACGCCGGGAAATATCTGTGCCGGAAGACAACCAACAGGAGCTACAGCAGAAATCAAGTGCCTTATATTTGCTCGCCCTCTCTCGTCGAGAAAGCTCCTCTCGAACGTCTCGACAAGAAGCACAAAAAGGCACGAGTGACTAAATATTGCACATACAGCAGTATTGCTGCCGTTGATGCACATGCAAGCTGCAAGCTGATGATGCATTTTTCCCATGCGTACTTTCGTCTCTCTGCCTCCGTCTGTATACCTCTCTAGTAGCAGGCTGGATCAACTCAAAATTGGCCACGCGCCAAGCGCATGAAAGTCCTGATGCCAAGACACGACGCAATCAGCTGCTCGCCGCACGCGCAAAATACCTCGCGCGACACCGAGAACAAAGCCAGCTAACCTCGTTTGTACACAAGCCAAATATGCATGTCATCTACGATGAATGACGTCAGATGCAAATCTCCGAAAAATCATCCTCAACATCATTGGAGGTAGACCACGTAAAAAACAACAAAATCTAGCACTTCCATGATTTCGACGCCACCTCAGCTCAGAGAGACAGGTCGAGATCAGTAGAGCGGGATATAGCGCGCTCGCCCTTTTGCGCCGTCTTTCTCACTTACGAATCATCATCGGAAGGTGAGACGACGACGAGGAAGATTTGAACTCTCGTTTGGCAGTGCGGCCACTCGTGTCTGCACACAACGGTAGAGGTGGAGCTCCAACGATATGTCAGCAGTATGAGCCGCCATCTGAATGCGAGAGAGAGATTTCCATAGCATGTGTGCGATCGATCAGACAGCTATTCAGCCCTGTCTCGTCTCACGTCTTCCCAGACAGCACCGACTCGCGCACGCTGACCTCGCACTCCTGCCCGCTGCTGCCCCTGTGCTCCCCTTGACCGTCGCTGCTGCTCTCTCTCCTCCTTGGCGCTCTCTTTCGCCGACAATCCGCTCACACGTGTATGCCGCTGGTACTGCTGTTCAGGCCTCACACGCCGCTCGAAAAACATTCCATAATGGCTAAGGGTCAGGGCAAGCGGCAGCGCAACAGAGGCCAGCAGGCCAAGATGCTGCAGGCCGTCCTCGTTGGCGCGGCCATGGGGTCCACCACGGCTTTCGTTCCTTCCGTGAGACCAAACCTCGGGTCCGCCACTGCTGCGACCTCCTCCGTTGCACCAGGCGCCGCCACCGTACGAGCCATGGACAGCTGGGCCAAGGTGGCCGCCCCGCGCAGGAGCTCGAGGTCGAGGGCGGTGGAGGCCCACGGCCTGCAGATGGTCTCGGCGGGGATCGAGAAAGGCATGTTCACGACGTCCAACCCGGACGACCGACGCGTCCTGCCCGAGACGAGGGATGGCAAGGCCTACTTCAAGGTTAGTTGTGGTTTCAGGAGACGCGATAGGGAGCGAGAGCTTGTTGCAAATGGTGCGGCATGATCACGCGCGCTCACTATCTCGGTGTTGGGTCTTGCTTGCGGCGATGAGCATCTTGCGCAGAGCTGGAAGTGCTGCAGATTGGAGCCACATGGCCAGAGCCGTTGGCACTCACGCTGCGGTGTGGCGAGTCCTCGTGATCGCACACACATCTCCTCCACACTCAAATGCTGTGTCATGTTTTTTTTCGCTTTTTTTTTGGCTTCACGAAAGAGCGCTCCATATTTCTACAGTGTGAAAATGTGCCAATAGATCTTGTTGCATGTGCGCACGTTCTTGAAGAGCATCCTTTTTGCGATGCTACCTTGCGCCTAATTTTCTCAACCAGCTGCTCGACTGCCACGAGCATGAGCGAAAACACGTTTTTTTTTTCAACCGTCCGTGAGGTTGCCCTGCGCAGCGTCTCGACGCAGATTCCAGGCACAGACATCAGGATGAGTCAGACACACAAAAGGACCCCCAAAGGACGGAAGAATTTGCTTATTTCATGATTTGTCAATCCATTTTTCTCCTGTACGAAGTACCATATAAAACTCCCTCGGCAAACTCGTGCTGCGATACCATTTGTACGTCCTCTTGACGAGCGTTCACCTCCTTCACAAGAACCGAAGTCTCGGTGTGCGTTTTTCACCTCGCCAGGTTTCATGAATCGCACAGATAAACCGGCCTTGTGCTTTCATTCACTACGTCGCTCGCTGGGCAGTATGTCACAACATGACGTGTCCCGACGCACACTAACCGTTCGCCTACTCGAAGGTTTCCAGGTTTGTCAGTGTCGGGTTAAGATCTTCCTCGCATCTTGTCATGCTAAGACGATCTGCGCAGTAGTATCTACCGGATCCAGTGTTAGTTCCCCACACCGAGCTGTGGTGGCGTGTTATCTGCTTATTATAACGTCGTCCAGCCTTATTGTAGTGTCGTCGCAAATAGTCGTCACCAATGCGGCGCGTTTTTCGCAATGACCGGGTTTGCAGTTTGCAACAGTGTCCGATGGGCTCCCGCGCCTCCCGTTTTATGATTTCTTCACGGACCCAATCTACTCATGTTATACCTGTACTGCTTTCGCGTCAGAGGCAAGAATAGCGAATGTGGACTCAGTAGACTCCCAATCCCACACGCCTCGCCGTGCACTATTAACTGAGAGCAACTCGAGTATTCTCACAAACTGGATCAAACGAATATTGATGTCCTTTGCCAGCGGGTGCGAACAAAGATCCCTCGTCCAGCCGACTTACAATTTCTTCATCGGTAAGAAGTAAATTACGTGCCAGACGGCGACTTCAAGGCCGTGATTTCTCCTACGGTACGCCACACCCTTCCAAAGGAGCGCTCCGATTTGCCTGCTTCGCTGAGCACGTCGGTGATGTTGCGTGACAGATGTTGCCGGCCTCAGAACACCATACTGAATTCCTACAACAGAGGCTCAAATCCTCCAACCGCGGTTGTTTCGCTAGAAAGTTTCGGTCGTTTTATGTCATGATTCCAGTCCATCGATTCTTGCCGGCTCATTGCTGGGTTGAACTGAACGCTCCCGAGCTCGAAAACACGCGCCTCCTGTCACCGGACTTTCGCGAGATGATTGATGCCGCGGGCACTTGCCTTACTGTTTGACAGCAGTGGAACCGCGCAAACTCCGCGCTTGTTTGCGGCGCGAGGGTGCGTGTGTCGTGATGGGCGAAGGACGGGTCAAGGTCTAATCTGGCCGGGATTCTGACGCTTGGGCATTTTGTCAAGGCCGAAGGAACGATCTTCTGCGTGGAAGCACAGAGCACCAAAGAATTTGCCACAAGCTTTTCGCTGGAAGTAGTAGTAGTAGTAGTCTTGCCGTTGCCGGTACACACGCAATGCAGCTCCCTCCCGCGCGTTGTTGTGTTTTGCTGGCTGAACTGGCGACTTTTCTAGGGCGACGCGCCGAACTATCCCCCGCGATTGCATGCAAACCACAACTCGAGCGAATAGCGGTCGTGCTGCAAGCATGTCGGCCTTTCCCGCGATGTACTTGTAGGCGAGTTACCGGCCCCGGCCGCCATGCATGCCCCATCCATCCCTCTTCAAGCTACAAAACCACCGCCCACACTTGGTGGCGCGCTCTGTCTCTCACGTATTTAGTCACGTTTGTTGCATCCGACGACCAATTCGCACCACACTCCCGCGTCGACGGTGCCATCACTCCTGCGGTAAAAAAATATGGTAGGTGACGTACGTTGTGCTGGAGTCCCAGTACCAGAGCTCCCTGACGAAGGCGTGCCAGCGCATCAACGAGAGCCGCGACGACGTTTGCGTGGAGTGCGTGGGCTACCTGCTCGAGGAGCTCCGTGACCCCAAGAACGTGGCCGCCTTCAAAAAGGACGTGGAGTCTTCCAACATCTTCATCGGGTCCCTCATCTTCGTGCAGGTACGCGCGCTGCGGACAATTCTCAAGTGTTGCTGTGTGTCGTCAATACTTTTTGTTGCTGGATTAACTGTGATGTTTGCTGTTGACATGCGTAGGGTAGGCCCATCAGCGGGTAGCAGCTGGTATACGGGGGGCAAAGACTTATGGTAGAAGTGTGTGGCATGTTTCAGGTCGAGGGGAGTTCCTGACGGACAACCACACTGAAGACTTGAAGAATACTTGCATTCCTTAGGGTGGCGTTCTCCCATGGCAAACTGTCATCCGTGTATGACACCTGCTACCGCCGCTGCCACTCAAGTGTGACGAATCCACAAAAAGGAAAACCGCATCGATCTCTTCATCGGTGCCTTGTTGCAAGCGACGGAAAAGTGTTCAGCGTGCAATTTGACATTCTGGTAGTGGCACGCAAGCGGTGGTATGTCGGCTTGGCAAGAGTGGAGGCCGGTGCAACGGCGTGTCGGGTAACGTTTTTTTTTGATAACAAGCCGAAGCGTCATGACACACGGGAGGGCAATCGACACAAAACATCCATCAAGTCTCTCCAAGTTGCACCTGGGGGTGTCTCGCGATAGGTAAAATAGCGTCGGAAATAAATGCTCAGTGGGGATGTTGGTGGGCGAGGGTGCACAAACTCAGCACCCAGTTCCGACGAGTGGCATGTTGTTCCCACGACAGCAGCCCATCATGTATGATGCGGGTGCAAAAGCTCAACATGAAACCAAGCTCCTAGCATCTCAGTTGCCACAACAATCAATCTTATCTTTTGAGCCGCGTCCCCTCTCACGACAATAACTCCGACCAATCGCTACTGCTCCGTCCTTCCAGGAGCTCGCGGAGGAGGTGCAGAAGGTGGTGGAGCCCCTGCGGGACCAGCTGGACGCCGTGGTTGTGTTCCCTTCCATGCCCGAGGTCATGCGCCTCAACAAGGTCGGGTCCTTCACCATGCAAAACCTCGGACAGAGCAAGTCGGTCGTGTCGGACTTCATGAAGAAGAAGAAGAAGGTGCGAAGGTGGCGGAGAAAGGAAGGAAGGAAGGAGCTCGTGGTTATTGGAAGTGGCCGCGTTTTGCGCACCCGCTGCTCGCCGTCGCAGGACGTTGTGACGGTGGACGCAAGAGCCTAGATGGGCGCGGAGAATGGGTACATCCGTCACTCGCAACCCGAATGGCGTGCGTGTCTCGTCGTCGATTCTGTCATGTCCTTGGTGGTTCTGATTTATTTCTCAAACCCAGGGGTAGGAACTTGCTTGCATCATGCGTGGTTTGATTTACCTCCCTCTTCTCGCTTGTTCTTTTTTTTTGCTGTCTTTTCGTTCGGGATGACGCGTGGCGTATGGATGTTTGTTCTCGTCGACGACCCGACAGGAGGACGGATCTTCCTTCGAGGAGGGCATGCTCAAGCTACTCCGCACCCTCCCCAAGGTGCTCAAGTACCTGCCTTCGGACAAGGCCAAGGATGCCAGGAACTTCATGATGTCCTTCCAGGTAACGCACCTGAGAACGCTGCGCGTCCACACTCGCACGACCGAGATCTACTGGTGTTGCTGTTGTCTCCACAATTGTTTGTGTAGAGACGTGGCAAGAGCAACGGGTATTTTTGGTCGGGGCCATCCCTTACAGGAGGGCAAGGAGGTTTCGCCGGGTAGGTTTTGTAGCTGTTGTTGGGTCCCCGATGCCCCTCGGGTCAAATGTTACGGTACAAACGAGCCACGAAACTATTAGACTGCGCCGCCGGTGGGACAGAATTGCTTGCGCGCTATGGTTTCGAAGATTCTGAAAGGCATAAGCTTCGTCCGCCCGCGTTGCGTGCCTGCGTTGAATTCCGCCCCTACTTCCCACGTGCACACGGCGGTGTTGTCGTCTTGTGAATGCTGTTGCATGTTTCGTCTACTGGCTGTGCGTGCGTGGTGCTACTTTAGTACTGGCTGGGTGGCTCCCCCGAGAACGTGGAGAGCCTGCTGCTGACCCTGGCCAAGTCCTACGTGCCGGAGGTGAAGGAGATGGACTCCGTCCAGGAGAAGGATATCGCCGAGCCCGTGCTCCTCCCCGACAAGGGCATCTGGCACCCCGTCGCGGACAAGGTGTTCGAGAACGTCGACGAGTACCTCTCCTGGTACAACAAGGTATGCATATTCGTACGTCTCTTATGTTTTTGCTCGCAAGACTTCAGGCCTGTTGTCTGACGCTGACGCGGTACTACCTGTGGGAAGTTGGTTTTCGCGGCCATTAGCGACGACGATGGGGTTGGCTGCCTGTAGTATATTTTTCTCCGGTCATGACCGAAGGCTCACAAGTTTTTTCCGCCGTCCGCATGTCCTTCTTCCTTTGGTACTGAGCAATACCTGTGACATTTTGTTTTGCTGGCTTTGTTGTGCTGCCAGGAACACGCACCGGCGGCCGGGATCAAGCCCGAGGCCCCCGTGGTCGGCCTGGTGCTGCAGAAGAGCCACATCAACACCAAGGACGAGTGCCACTACGTCGCTCTCATCGCCGAACTCGAGGCTCGCGGCGCAAAGGTGAAGGAAGTGTTGCCGTTTTTGACCCAGCCGGCACTGGGTTTCCAGAACGACTGTGCTGTGACGGTGAATCCGGTTTCTTGACGTGCTTGTGTGCACGACGATCGCGCCTGATGACTGCTCGGATTGCTAAGCGGCAATGGTTGTAGCTCGCTTCGTTCATCACCACAGAAACCCAAGAGTTGAGGAGATGGAAGAGCGTACGTTCTGTTCTGTCTTCTCAACAGCAAGATGTTGTGTTCTACACTCACGTACCACGGTCGAATACTGTGTTTTGCCTTGACTCACACCGGCCACGACGACTGCGTTCCCCTAGGTGATAACTCTCTACACCGGTGGGCTGGACTTCTCCGGCCCCGTGGAAGAGTACTTCATCTCCAACGGCAAGTCCGTCGTCGACACGTGCATCAACCTGACGGGATTCGCGCTCGTCGGGGGGCCCGCCAGCCAGGACCACGCTAAGGCAGTGTCCACGCTGCAGAAGCTCAACGTGCCGTACTTGTGCACAGTGCCCCTGGTGTTCCAGTCGTTCGAGGAGTGGCAAGCTTCTGAGCTCGGCCTGCACCCCATCCAAGTTGCCCTGCAGGTATCCACCAAAGCTCTATGCATGCCGACATGAAAACATAATTTTTTCGGCGTGCCTCCTTTCCTTTTTTGTGCGGGGAGGAAGGGGTAGGACGGTGCGCATGTCAAGTTATGGTGTTTGTTTCATGGGCGAACGCGAACGGCCCTTAGTGGTTGAAAATATAATGCCTTATTTAAGCCCCGTTGTTGTGCGCGCCATTTCATCTCTGGCCCGCGCTATGACATGACGATCCCGCTAACATCGTGTGTCATTTCCATTCCACTAACCCCTCCTGGCATTTTCGCGTCTTTGGCTGCTGCTGCTGCTGCTGCCGCCGATGCTAACGCGCAGGTGTCTCTCCCTGAGATAGACGGAGCCATTGAGCCAATCATCTACGCCGGGCGCGAGGGCGCCACCGGGCGTTCGGTCCCCCTCTCGGACCGCGTGCAGCTCGTCGCTGACCGTGCCCTCAAGGTACAGTGAGCTTCGTCTCGTGTCCCTTGCCGTCGAGGATGCTGTTGGTGCGAAAACCTTGCCAAGACAGACGCGGTGTTGGGATACTTCATTCTTGCGGAAGTGTTCGATACAGGAACGGTCTCGAGCAGGACGAAACCTATTAGCGGATGGCGCAGCACTTCACACTACTGCTCACCCTCCTTGCTGCGGAAAGCTCACCAATCCTTTTTTTTTTTTGTTTTTGTTGTGCAGTGGGCCAACCTCCGGGCCAAGAAGAACGCGGAGAAGAGGCTGGCCGTGACCATCTTCAGCTTCCCCCCGGACAAAGGCAACGTCGGCACCGCCGCCTACCTTGACGTCTTCGGCTCCATCCACACCGTGCTTTCCAAGCTCAAGACGGAAGTGAGTGCTCTCCTCAGGAGCAAACAACGTAGATAGGTTATGTTGATTACCGTCAGGAAGCTGGGCAGCGGCAGCGTTTTGGGTTCTCGGTTGGAGTTATTCGTCGGTGTGTTGGGTTGATGTAGGGTAGGATTGCCGAGCTGACGTGTATTGTCCAAAACGTCACCATCGCCTTGTCGCTATCGATCGTTGGTGCTGCTGCTGCGGTAACAGGGGTACGACGTCGGAGACCTGCCCGACGACTCGCGAGCTCTGATGGAGCGAATCCTCAACGACCCCGAGGCCAGGTGAGAAACCCAACCCCCTGCCCTCTGCCCCGTCCTTTCATTTTTTTAATTTTGCACTTCCCTGTGACGAGCCGAAAATAGTTTTTTGTAGTCGACAGAGCGGATCGCTTCACATAACGTCGAAGAGGTTACCCGTTGCTGAAGCCCGTGGGCATTTGCCTGCGGAAGTAACAGCCTGCGGACAACGTGGCGAGTAGTCGAAAGCGGAGTGTATTTGGCTGTTGCATGTGCCCCTCTGCCGGCACTTATTGTTTCACCCTTGGTCTACGACGGTTGCCCCTGCCTGTGTCCTCTCACGTCCGACTTTTGGTCAGGATCGACTCCCCCGAGATGAACGTGGAGTACCGCATGTCGGTCCAGGAGTACGAGGAGCTCACCCCGTACGCCGGGGACCTCGTCGAGAACTGGGGCAAGGCTCCCGGCCACCTTAACTCGGACGGCCAAAACCTCCTCGTGTTCGGGTGCAAGTTCGGGAACGTATTCATCGGCGTCCAGCCCACTTTCGGATACGAGGTATATACGGGCGTTATCGTTTTTTTTTGTATATTTGTCTTGTGAAGCTTTCTCCGGTAGCCTTGCACACCTTTCCTCGCTCGCGTTAGGCTTTCTTACGTTTTTACCATTGTGAACCTCTACTGTCGAATGGAGTGCTGGATGCACGGACCTTTCAGCCTGTCCACGCTTTTGTACTGCAATAGTGGAACTTTGAGCATTATTCACGTCTGCGACTGCTCGCGTACCCTACGCGTGAACGGTTCTTGTTCCATGCAGCTCATCACTCGAACAGAGCAATCACACTCGTTGCAATCGTTTTCCGCACCCCCTTTTACTGACCTCTCCCGTCCTTGCGGCCTCGCTCGCGTTCCCACTGCTGTTTTTTTTTTTTACCAGGGCGACCCGATGCGTCTGCTCTTCTCCAAGTCTGCCTCCCCCCACCACGGGTTCGCGGCGTACTACACGTACCTCGAGAAGATCTTTAAGGCGGACGCGGTCCTCCACTTCGGCACCCATGGGTCCCTCGAGTTCATGCCCGGCAAGCAGGTCGGCATGTCCGGCGCGTGCTACCCGGACCGCCTGATCAACTCCATCCCCAACATCTACTACTACGCGGCGAACAACCCTTCGGAGGCCACCATCGCCAAGCGCCGCTCGTACGCCGCGACCATCTCGTACCTCACCCCACCCGCCGAGAACGCTGGTCTCTACAAGGTAAAGGAACTCTTTTTGGTACATGGAGGCACGCTTTTCCGTGGGGTATTGGCTGGCTGGCAGCAGCGGGGATGGTTTAGGCAATAATCGCCAGTCGCCAAGGGCATGCCTGGATATGTAGATGCCATGTTTTTGGTCGCCATGTTGTTTACGAAACCGGGCGTTTGATGACCGAACACAACCCCCCCCCCCTCCTTCCGCGTCGGCGACATGAAACACACGCGCTGTTTCCTTGATGCAGGGCCTCAAGGAGCTGAACGAGCTGGTATCTTCGTACCAAGGCCTCCGCGACAACGGTGCCCGCGGCCCTTCCATCGTTAGCGCTTCCATCGCGTGCGCCCGAACGTGCAATCTTGACAAGGACATCAAGGACCTCCCCTCGGACGACACCGACACCAAGTTAATGACCATCGAGGTGCGTACGATGCGTCGTCGTTGTCGTTGTTGGCCCACTGTTGTCGGGACGTTGGGTTGCCTTTCGTCTTGAGGCCCATGGCGATCGCGCATGCGTCAGAGGGTTTCGGTTGACAGATGGTCGAGGGCGGGGGGAGGTAGTCTTGGATTCGTTTGCTGGTCCTCTGACGATTCAAGGCCAGTACGTTAAGCTTGCCGTCGATGAGTTCTTGTTGGGACCCGTCGATTGCCTTGAGCACTTGAACTGACTCGAAACGCCTGTTATTCACGTCCGTGTGTTCCTCCTCTCTGTCTCTGTCTCTCTGCTTCGGCGGCGTTTCGTACAGGAGCGCGATAACATCATCGGCAAGATCTACCGTCGCCTCATGGAGATCGAGTCCCGCTTGCTCCCTTGCGGACTCCACACTGTCGGCGTTCCCCCCACCTCGGCGGAGGCGGTGGCCACCTTGGTCAACATCGCGTCGCTCGACCGCCCGGAGGACGGCATCAAGTCTCTGCCTCGTATCGCTGCGGAGTCGATGGGACGCGACATCGGGGAGATCTACACGAACGCCGACAACGGAGACCTCGAGGACGTTCAGCTCTTGCAGCAGGTGATGAAAAGGTTTTTGTGTTGTCGTTTTATCAATGAAGCGTTGACCAAAATTGTTAGAACCGGCCGACCAACCTAATCATGTCAGGTTCTGCGCGACGAAGGAAAGAGGACGTTCGTTAAGGTCGTGATCTGGGGCCATATATGCGCGGGGCTCACAACACGTTTGTGCATTTTTCGGGCTTGACCGTCTCCAAGGAATTGAAAGGCCATCGTGAAATATCTGGCAATCTACGAGAGGGTTGGGGCTTCGTCTTACAGCACTTCGAGTGGAGTAGGACAAGACGACTTCTTTTGCGATTTTAGGAGCCTACCCCTGCCTGTCTTTCTTCCTGGAATTGTTGGTAGTGCGCTGTACTATCCTCCCCGTCCTCCGCATGGATGGGTCACCTAGACCCAACCGTGTTCCTTCCTTTTCGGACATGGTGTGCTGGTCTGGCGTAATTTCCGGAAGGTGACTGAGGCGTGCCGTGCGGCCGTGCTGGCGTGCGTCGAGCGATCGACGAACTCGGAGGGACGCATTGTGGAGGTCAACCCCTTCGCCGACTTTTTCAGCAAGGCTGTCTGTGAGTACACCCAAAAGCACGGCGATTTTTGTTGCGACCACACGGATGGTTGTGTTAAGATCACCGGGAAAGTAGGATGGTATCGGCATCGGCATGCATTATTTGGTAAATTGTTTCGTTATGATGAGCTCTTAAAGAATCACCGAGGTTGCTTTTGAGAATGTATTTCGTGTCTTGTTTTCGTCACCTGATGTTGGCCAAGTCTCGTGCTCCTCGCCGTATCTAGCCGATCTACTAGCCCGAACGAATTGTCACGAATTTCCCCCGGACGCAAGCTTTCTTTCCGCCGCATGTCCTTGCGCGGCTGCTTACTCCTGCAAAAAATTCTTCAGCTGGTGGCAGCAGCCCGATGAAGGCCGCCCTTGAGCAGTTCGGCTTCAAAGGGTGCAAGGACGCTGACCTGGAGCCCGTGTTCACGTACCTGGAGTTCTGCCTCAAGCAGGTGAAAGTCGCGCGTACATTCTGAGGCTCCCAGCATCAGCGTTACCGAGGCTGGATTCGTTTTTGTTGCTACGTCACTTTGCTACTCCGCAAGCAACGCCCAAGCAACGCCGGGTGCTGTGTTTTTAGGTTTTCATCTCCTGCCATGTTATCCTTGCCGAACAGTGGTTTTTCCAGGGCACAGGGTACGAACTCAATCCCCCCCCGCCCCCTTCCCACCGCTTTGAAGGTGGTCGCCGACAACGAACTCGGCGGACTCCTCGGCGCTCTGAACGGCGAGTACATCACCCCGGGCCCCGGCGGCGACCCCATCCGCAACCCCGACGTGCTCCCGACCGGGAAGAACATGCACGCTCTCGACCCCCAGTCGATCCCGACCAAGGCGGCCGTGGACTGCGCGATGGTTGTCGTGGACCGCCTCCTGGAGAGGCTCGTGGCAGAGCAGGGCGAGTACCCGGAGACGGTGGCGTTCACCCTGTGGGGCACGGACAACATCAAGACCTACGGTGAGACTTGGGGCTGTCCTGGGCTTTTCGGCCATGCACACAAATACGTGTCCCCGGTGACATTGAAGCGATGGCCCCCCTTCCCCTTTCAGAACCCCATGCGGTATACGTCTCACACGTTTTTGTGCTGTCGTTGTAAGGGGTTGTTATCGCCTACTCAAGTACGTATACATCCATTCCATCCACACACAAACAATAAATACACACACACGCGGCGTTCTTTCGTTCATTGATCAATGGCTGTTCCGATCCCTCCCTCCCGCTGTTCATCATCGTCCATACGTGATTGATCCTGTCTGAAATCAAGCGCACACGCACACGCGTCTTCCGGCGGGTCCACATAGATCATTCGTCCTTTTCTTGGTGCGGGCACCTCAGTAACATTTGTTGATGAATCCAAGACGTTCACGAGTGCACCGCAAGGAAGGGATTTGAAGGATGGATGTCGCGAGTCTTGTTAGGATTAACAGGGACGTACACGTCCATCTTAATGTTTTTCTTCGTTTGGTTGTGGTGGTTTCGAGTGGTGATGATGGTTGGTGTCAAGAGATTTGTTTTGTTCCATCGACGTTGGAGTCTTTTTTCTGGACGTTGATGCTTGCGTCTTTCGGGAAAATGGTAATCAATTTTGGAGCCGCTAGCCGACATGACGCAGGAGAATGGCCAAACAACAGTTGTTTTCCTCTACGCGATACACTCCAACAAAAATTACGTGTCATTGCGCGCGGCAACGTTTTGTCCCCAGGGCAAAAGGGAGAGATAGGTGCGTCAGCGTGCCGACCCGCGGCGTAAGGTGTATGAACACGTAATCAGTATTGCAGGACACCCACAAGCGCGTTGTTGTTGTGTTTTCATGGAGAAGCGGTCGCTTGTCGTTTGTCAGCAGCTGTCCCGCCGTTGTAGGTCAGACAACAAAGAAAAGCCAACTCCATTCCACAACGCTCACCCCCATCCCCCTTATTCTCGCTTGCTGCTCCCCCCCCCTTCGTCTCTGCATACGTTCATCAGGAGAGTCGCTCGCCCAGGTGCTCTGCCTCGCCGGCGTCAGGCCCATCGCCGACTCCATCGGCCGCGTGAACAAGCTGGAGCTCATCCCCCTTGAGGAGCTCGGCCGTCCCCGCGTGGACGTGGTTGTGTCATGCTCCGGCGTGTTCCGCGATCTCTTCATCAACCAGATGAACTTGCTCGACCGAGGAGTGAGTGGCATAGCAGATTCCTCTCGGCCTTGAGAGAGTTCACGTTCTTCGCTTTGCACTTGTATTTCAATCATTTTCGCCCGGTGACGCGTGAGAAACAGTTGCGGGCTGAGAAGGGGAGTGGGATGAAGTTGGGGTACAGATACACAAAGGCAAGGAAGGTGCTGTCCCGCTCAGGTGTTGTGCACGGGAAGGAGCGCGTGTCTCACGTCCGCTTTGGTTTTCTTTGTCCTCACGACCACCGCCGCAACGAAACATCAGATAAAGATGGCTGCTGAGGCCGACGAGCCCGCAGACAAGAACTTCGTCCGCAAGCACGCACTCGAGCAGGCGGAGGAGTTCGGTCTCTCCGTCCGCGACGCCGCCACCCGCGTCTTCTCCAACGCCGCGGGGTCCTACTCGGCTAACGTCGGCCTGGCGATCGAGAACGGCGGCTGGGAGGGCGAGCAGCAGCTGCAGGAGCAGTTCGTGGGCCGCAAGGGCTTCGCGTTCAACGCCGACAAGCCCGGCATGATGGAGCAGCAAACAGACAAGTTCAAAATGGCGCTTAAGACCGTGGACGTGACCTTCCAAAACCTGGACTCTTCGGAGATCTCGCTCACCGACGTGAGCCACTATTACGACTCGGACCCGACCAAGGTCGTGTCCAGTCTCCGCGACGACAAGAAGAAGCCGTCGTCCTTCATGGCCGACACCACCACCGCCAACGCGCAGGTGCGGACGCTGTCGGAGACGGTCCGCCTCGACGCGCGCACCAAGCTGCTGAACCCCAAGTTCTACGAGGGCATGCTCGCGTCCGGGTACGAGGGAACCAGGGAGATCACCAAGCGCCTGCGGAACACGATGGGCTGGGCGGCGACGGCGGGCGAGGTGGACAACTTCATCTTCGAGGACGCCAACGACGTGTTCATCAAGGACGAGGACATGAGGGACCGCCTCATGAACCTCAACCCCAACGCGTTCCGGTGAGTTAGTCTCTCTTTCGTTCCGCCCTGTGCACCCGAACCCCACACCTCGTCGTGTGTGTGTCCTCTTGTGGTGATCGTGATGTGTCGACATATCCTTGACGGACAGTTGAGCATGCCGCCCTCTTACCCCGCGTACGTTACTGCTGTCTTTCTCTTTCGCTAGCTTGCATCTTAGAACAGCACAGTAGGAGTCATTTTTATCCGCTCCAGTGCTCACTCAGCTGTAACTGTCCGCTCCTTAACACCCCCCCCCCCCCCCCCCNCTCCCATTCCTGTGCTTTTCAAGGGACACGGTGACCACGTTCTTGGAGGCGAACGGGCGAGGGTACTGGGAGACCTCGGAGGAGAACATTGAGCTCCTGCAGGACTTGTACCAGGAGGTCGAGGACAAGATCGAGGGCGTCTAGACAGTCAGACAAGGACTAGACAAGAAGAGAAAAATATAAATGGTGTGTTCCTCCTCTTTGGAGCCTTTGCGCCGGCCGGCCTTTGGATCTTGGCAAAGTTTGCGGCGTCGAGACTTCGCGTGTGAATTTTCTGTTTGTGTTTTTGTACACAGCAGGCGGAAGCACATTTTGGATTGTTTGGGTTAGTTTGTGTTGTCGTGTTCTTATGCACCGTGACCGGCGGCGGAATTTTTGTGCACTTTTGGATGTGAAATTTGAGGTGGGTGATGTGCTAGAAGGGACGAGTGGCAACCAGCCTCCGTGAGTGATGGCACGTGCCCCGTGGATTTTGATGAATAGTGAATGGGATAAGGATTACGGGGGCTGCAACCTTTTACAGGAGATTCGGGGGCGTCGTAGACATTTAAAAGTAGAGTAATTTTCCTTTTAGGGCTCACGCGTTATTCTAGCAGGATGACCATATCGTTTGTGTGTCTTGCAGTAGA
This sequence comes from Ectocarpus sp. CCAP 1310/34, assembly GCA_902602495.3. Classification (NCBI taxonomy): domain Eukaryota; class Phaeophyceae; order Ectocarpales; family Ectocarpaceae; genus Ectocarpus; species Ectocarpus sp. CCAP 1310/34. The sequence continues at coordinate 116,304 of CACKRE030004430.1, forward strand.
GCAAGGTGACAGGGAGGTCAGTGCAATTGACGTTGCAGGGAGGGTGTCAGGCGGTGGAGGGGGGGGGAGGGGGGGGGAACGACGAACAAGCAGCACAAAAAAGAATCGCCAAAACAAAGGATGACAAGAGTAAGACGAACCAGAGCACGGCATGTGCGACTGGCCATCTGCTGTTGTTGACCCCTGGCGCTGCGTTGTTCGCGCGCCTGCGGTGGCAGCAGCGCTGTAACGTTGCTCTGTGCTACGTTGCGTGTGCTTGTCTCCGTACTTGTTGGGCGCCATTTCTTTTTCTTGTTGTTTTGCTGGAGGGGAGGTGAGGTTGTTGCGGCCACTTTCCAATCGAGTTGAATGCACGCAGTAGTTTTTTTCTTTGTTGGTGTTTCGATTCGACAGACCGGGAGATGGCTACATGCGCTGCGATCAGGAAGCGAGCCGGTGGTTCATAGAACGAAAGTTCGTTGCTACACTGCTGTCACATGTGGGAATGTGGATAGCAAAACAAGCGAGGCCTTGTTACCCGGAAGGGCGATGCCTCGTGAGCAAATAAACGTGTGGACGCGTTCCAGATCGTTTGAAATCTTGGTGGAAAAAGAAACATGAACATGACGTGGGATTTTCGCTGTCGTGTGTCCCGCCCGCGTCGTCGTGCTGCCACCGTTCGACGGAAGTCCATCTCCGAGGTTCGCACACCAAACTATTGCGCTGCGCTCCCGACGCCCACTCATCTCTACCCTTTTTGCCCTGGGGACAAAACGTCGCCGCGCGCGATGACACGTAATTTTTGTTGGAGTGTATCGCGTAGAGGAAAACAATTGTTGTTTGGCCTTTCTCCTGCGTCATGTCGGCTAGCGGCTCCGAAATTGATCACCATTTTCCCGAAAGACGCACGTATCAACCTCCAGAAGACTCCAACATCGATGAACAAAACAAATCTCTTGACACCATCATCACCACTCGAAACCACCACAACCAAACGAAGAAAAACATTAAGATGGACGTGTACGTCCCTGTTAATCGTAACAATACTCGCGACATACTTTCAAATCCCTTCCTTGCGGTGCACTCGTGAACTCCTTGGATTCATCAACAAGATGTTACTGAGGTGCCCGCACCAAGAAAAGGACGAACGTTCTCTGTGGACCCGCCGGAAGACGCGTGTGCGTGTGCGCTTGATTCAGACAGGATCCATCACGTATGGACGATGATGAACAGCGGGAGGGAGGGATCGGAACAGCCATTGATCAATGAACGAAAGAACGCCGCGTGTGTGTGTATTTACTGTTTGTGTGTGGATGGAATGGATGTATACGTACTTGAGTAGGCAATAACAACCCCTTACAATGACAGCACAAAAACGTGTGAGACGTATACCACATGGGGTTCTGAAAGGGGAAGGGGGGGCGTCGCTTCAATGTCACCGGGGACACGTATTTGCGTGCATACCTGTGACGCTGCCTGCATACTGATACCCCTTCATTGAGACCAAAAAATGATAACATATCAAGAGAATAAGAGGAAAACATGGCATGCCAGGTTTCGATCCTGGGTCCTCGAGGTTATGAGCCTCGCACGCTACCTCTGCGCCACATGCCAGCGCTGCTTCTAATGAGCAAAGTTGTGACAATTACACAAATAAATCTTGTAGAGTTGGTGATATTAGGGGCCAGCTTTTTCGTACCTTTTTGAGAGGATAGCCACATTGATAATCTCCAACGTGGTTGCGTTTTAGGGTGTCCGGCAGTAACGACGTCTTTTCTCCCAGTGATATCGTCCTCTGGTTGAAGTTTGATCTTCAACCCCGCCTCCCCGCCTTGGCGTGCATTTCGATGGAACTCCCTGGTTAGAATTTCGGAGATCGCCACCGCGATCTCCGTTTTTGAAAGGTAGCAGCCTCCTTCGGCACCCCTCCAAACCAAGACCCCGAAGAGGACGCCCAGTTGCTCTCCACAACAGCCTATCATGCTGGCACCCTCACCCACCATTTGGTTCTTCTTGATATGGGCTAAGGGGTTTGGTGTCTGCAGATGAAGGCGCCAGCAGCAGCAACGTGAGTAGATTGTTGAAATCGATGACCACATGCGACCCATCACGAAAGCCAGCGAGAAGTGCCAGCGAGCACCGCACAGGATTGCAGGATCGCTAGAGAGAGGCACGGGTCCAGCAGAGGGAGATAGTCCACACAGACTGACTGTAATGTGCTTGTCTCATTGAATCCACGCAACCACCTTGCTCAGGTGTGCTGACAACCAGCTTGCGCACCCTGTTCCCCTGCCGTTCGCCTCCATGCTCGCCCGTGCTTTTCACGCGATCTCCGAACCGATTTTTTGCAGATTTTTGAAAAAGACCGAGCACGATGACCGAGCACGACGGCGGATAGAAGGAGCTTGGAGCGCTCCAGCAGGAAGAAGTGCCTCAGCAGCGAACATGGTGAGCTGCCGAGATAACCTGGTGAAGTGTAGATTGCACGGGAGGCTGTTGATCCGGGCTCTACCTTGCGGCAAAGCCGACGTTGCGAGGATGAAATAAGATCTTTTCCGCGGGTCGCGCGGTGGGGCGGCAGCCGACCTCATGTGAAAGGGGTATGCGTATTGCAGAGGTGTCAGTTCAAGCATGGAGCGCCATGGGTAGGGAAAGAGAACCTCGACATCATCTTTACCTCCGGGTGTACTCGCTGGATGTGGACAACCGTACAGCAGTGTTGCAGGCGTTTGTAGCACCCTTGCCCTCGCTGGTGTCGCCAGGCTACAGGCAAGAGCTCATATTTCGCCGTGTTCTTGCTCTTGCAACACGTCGACAGCAGGATTCCGTTCCCCCTCACAAAACTAACAACAGCAGATATGTCTACAGCAGGCGTATGAAATGTCGGAGTGGAATCGTTGACGGCATGTAGGTATGACAACATTGCGGCTTGCCATCTGTCGGGGAAAAGCTGTAGCCTCCACAATCAATCCTACAGCAGTAGTATCCATTTGCAACAACGCAACAATTTCGAAAACGGACGGAGGGGCGTTTCCTCCAAGCACCACAACAGGACACACCTGCCTATCATATAGAAGGGCACAGGGCGATGGTCCCAGAAGACATCCCGGCATTATTTCTCGAAGACGGCCCCCCTCGCTGTAACAAGAAAGAAGTGCACAGGAGTTTCATGCTCGAAGGAAATAGATCCTCCGGTCAAGTGAGCATCGGGTGCCTTCAATTCGTGATCTGTTGGTTCTGTGCACCAGGCCCTCCCTCCGCAACTAGACTACTGAGTTGCATTCAAACACAGGCAAAACATGTTGCGTGTCATTTAACCTCGTCCTCTCCCCCCCCGCCCCCGGTTCCTCCGGCGCTTTCTCGTCGTTCTTGTGGCAGTGAACGTACTGTAGGTGACGCACAGCAGGGCGAGGAAGGAAGCCGGGTAGAAGATTGGACCACAAGTCTAAACAGTAGACTGGACCATACCCTCTGTGCCGCGTTGAGATGTATCGCACGTCATCCACCGTTGTGAAAGATCGCTGCTGCTGTGGTATTGTAGAAGGACGACACCAGAAGAGGGCGTGATGAGGAGGGCGCCGTTAGCAGGGAGGAGGAATGCAGGCCTGGGGTTGGGGGGGAGGCAGGATGGAACTACTTTTTGTTGATGGCGCGCGGTGATACGTACACCGCTTGGGCTATGACTACTGTGTAGCACGACCGCGGTAGAATACCAGCGGAAAGGATTTTCTAGCTCATTTGAAGCTTACCTCCCTTGGTTTTAGTACCGGGCGTGTCGTTTTCTGGTAAATGCTTCATCTATACGAAACGTCGCCGTGCAGCGTGAGCATTTGTTTCTAGGTGTAGCACTCTACCTTCATGCAGCTCGGACCAGTTGTATCATGTGCAAACAACGTGTGCAGGGCAGGATCCTGTATTTACCCAATATCTTGTGTTCTTCTCGTGTGCTTTGTTTTTGTGCATCCCCATCGGGAGGCTCGGAAAAGTGTGATGCGTCCCATGTCACGTCAATGTGCTTGTTTCTTCGAGATGTGGCTCGAAGATGAGCACGAGATCGAAGCAATGGGGGATGACTGCTGTAGCTCATGTGCAAGTGAGCGACCCCGGATGCTTTTCGAACGTTGTCCGTGATCGAAGGCTTGCCCGGTGATTCTGTTTGCCGGCAACCAGGATTATCAACATTGCATGTATCTTACGACAGCGTCCGTCCCAAGAAAGACAACAAACATGGAGAAAGATGGGGACGCCCGACTTCCGACTCACCAAGCCTCGTGTGGCGAGGCGCTGCTCAGAATCTGCTGTGGTCAACACTACGTCGCTCTCTCTCTCGCTCTCTTCTCGGTCATTTTTTGTAGAGATAGACACCATATGGTCTGCTGTTCACACCCAAACAAGCTGCTTGGGCGTGCATCATGATATGTACAGCAGTCCGCTACACCTGACGAGCACGCTACCGGCCGGTCCGTCCTTCGCCGGCAGTGATGTGTACTACCTATCCACGTGTTAGTGAACACATACGTGCAGACCGAGAGACAATAGGTAAAGGATTTCGAGCTTGCACTATGCATACACCCTACCCACGCAACGGTGGTGTGGAGCGGTGAGTGAAATGATTGCGCATAGTAAGCACTCGAAAATTTGGAGTCGAAGGTTTGGAGTCACATCCTTGCTCTCCCCCGCTCATGTTTACACGTAGAGGCAAGAGCAGCATGGAGGTTGAGATTCATCCCACAGACAACTCGGATCCACACCGCATCTCCGAAGAACGTCTCAAGGATTCCCCCTCCGCTGACAAGTTGGACGCGGTCACATCAATATTCCCGCCCAAAAAAAGCCAACGGCTTTTTTTACTTATCAGTCCAACCCGCGCGCACACCTGCTCCCCCTCCCCCTCACTCTCACTCTCACTCTCTTCTCCTCTCCATCAGCACACACCATTGCCATCGTCCCTGCACTTCATCGCACAACCTGTATGTACCCAGCCCACCCACCTATGGCCCCGCCTGGCATCCACCTGATTCCTCTCTCAGCACACCGCTGCCTGCAGTTGCTTCCTTCCCTCTCTCGCGGCATCAGAATCCAGGATCAAGTACGCGTCAGCTTTGGCCTCCTCCCAAACCTCAGCAACCTTACAGAACATCAACGACATCTGCACGTACTACCGCCCTGGCCAACTGCAGTACTACGTGGCGCAGTACGAGAAGATGATGGTGAGCACACGCACACATGTGTGAGAGACCGGGCGCATCGATTTCCGATGCAAAGATACATGGAGACATGATGTAGGCACTTTTCGCGCCGAAATTGTTTCGCGCCAAAAAGTTGGCCAGACATATCCACGCTAGCCTAGCTCAGGTCGACCATCTCAGAGTCGCTCCCGATGATAAACAGTTAAAGGACTGAGTGAGGCCCGCATTTGCTCCGCGAGCGTTCACGCGTGATATGATGCTGTCGGGACTTCTCGAAGATGAAGCTCGGGCCAACATAGGATTGCATGCAGACCGGCCCTCTCTCTTCGCGCGCGCGTACACCCGCTCACGTCTACTTCAGAGACTGTCCCTATCACCAGGCAGTGCCCTTCCACTCAATCAACTTGACTCACCGATCATCATTGCCACGCAGTCGTGATGCTCCCCTAACCGCTCGCCTCGTCCTGTTTCGTCCTCTACAGGTCAGGTGTTGCTTGACTTTTTTCCCACATACACACGCATGAACCTTTTGTACCCAGCATTTGGTTTGGCAGCAACATAATCACTTGCTTCTTTTTTGCAGTGAAGCAAGGTACCCACCCCGGCAACGCAATCACCATGTAGTATACGACGTACGCAAAGTAGCGGCGTCACCGTTCCACACAGTCTGTCCCCGCCTCGTGCCAGCCTTAGTATGGTCATACCGTGTGTTAATCAACAGAGCGAGCTGTCGTACTGCCGCTGTGCACACACACAGCACGCCGCGAGTCTCTGCCTTGATTGTTTGCGCGCCAAATTTCGAGCCGAATGTGTTCAATTGTTCGTACCACCTCTTCGAGAATATTTTGCATCACACCCACCCGCCGTTGATGGTTTTGCGGTGTAGACTACTCTCTGCCTCCTCCGCTACAGTGTACAAACAAAGCGAGGTTACTTCCACCGCGTAAGCAAGCTATTCGTCGCGTTGGCGTAGCCGGTTGACATTTACCCTAGGAAGGAATGATGTCTGGTGTTCGTTACACACTGCACAAGGTGCAAGACTGCCAGAATTTATTCATGTCACCACAACAAATTCTTCATTTTTTATCCATGGATACGAGAGAACAGATTCTACCTGTTACAGTATAAATATTCTTTTCATGTTCCCTCGTCTGTGTCCTATTTGCTACGCGACGCGAACACATCCAGGTGTTTCGGGGCTTCGACTCTGCCCTTCCACGACCAACCACCCCCGCTTCCGCGACCACTCTCCGATACCCGATCAAGCCAAGTCGTCAGCATCAAGTACGTCGTCGCTGTCCGTCGAATGTACTACAGTAAGTACGATGCTGTCAAGATTTTGAGGACATGAAGACATGAAGATCTACCGCCTCCCAAGAAACAAGATTGGCGAGGATCCATCGCAACGATCAACGTACGTTCCTCACTTCGTTGTCATTGTTTTCTAAACGTGTAGACTACATTCATACCCGTTTATCAACAACAATACCAACTCCACTACCCAGAGAGTGCGTGGTGTATCAGGGGGGTGAACATTGAACAGATGATTGTTTATTTTAGTTTATTTTAACTGTTTGCCAAAGTAAATATTTGTTCTTGCCGACGGTGAGATTTACCAAGTTTTTCACACATTTTTTACAGTATGTGGGTACAGCTACTGTAGAGCCCGAAACGTCAATGTCAGTGTTTTTTTTACCACTCGTACTCATTGACGAAAGGGCGATATTGTCTACCTGATACATACATAGAGGAGGTAGAATGTCCATCTGAATGTTCCATTGTTCTGGACAGATATTGTATATACACGTGCTGGGGTTTGGAAGCCCCCCCTCCCGCCGCGTATCGGATTTGCTTGCGAAATCAATATTGTATCGCTGCACAGCTCTGCCCGAGGGTAAGGTTGGCGCCAGACGTAAAATTGCAGAAATGACCTTCCTTCAATCAAGTACGTCGCGAGAAAGTAAACAATATCTTGCACTATTCGTTTGAAAGGCACTCCTTACCGTACTCACAGAAACAATCAATTCGAAATCGAGTGCTGTAACAGTTATTTAGTTCGCTCTGGATTGCATGTGCTTATGTAGACCGGACGGTCGTAAAAACTATTCCCATGAAATCGGGGCACACATCGAGTAGTGCTTGCGGAATTGTACTATTCATATCTCGGGTATATAACAAAGATAGGGAAAAATCAACCAATCGGTCGGCAAAAGAATAAAGGCAGGTAGACAAATGCATACGACCCTGCTGTCCACGAAACAAGAAGACGGAGAAGCAAGTGGATAATGAAGGGAACCAGAAACTACTTTTTGTGGTTGCATTGCCAGCAGACATTGGTCTCGTTTCAGAAATTCGTAGAGTACAGCGAACGAGTGGCATTGTACTGTTGTTGTTGTTGTTTTTGTTGCTGCTGCTGCTGTTGTTGTTGTTGTTGTTGTTGTTGTTGTTGCCTTCAATAACACGTTTCTTGCACCCCCGCGACCATTGTCTCCCCCAGGACTACGTCGCCATTTCTCTCTCTAGCTACTTCGAGACTCGAGAGCCCAACAAGTCAACGTCAACCTGTGGGTGAAGATCAACCTACAACAACACACACCCGACCGACTGGACAGATGAGTACACCTTGCGCTCTTGCACCGGATACTTGTTCTGATTTCTCCCTTGGTTGGCGTTGTTCTAAGATCAAAAGAACATGATTCTGAATGCAGTCGAGAACGATCACTTGACGTGAAAATCCGGAGATGTGTGGAAGCCATTCTGCTCAGAACATGGATGGAGTCAGAACGTTCGCCGTACAACGTGTTGGTGACGGTGGTGTTGGGGTATTGGTGACCTCGGAACGATTTGAAGCGTGCCGCGCTGACAACGGCCGGCAGGTGTATAGAGCGACTGCTAAGTGCAACCACCTTCGCAGCAACACCGATTGGGCTAGCGCACAAGTAGGCTCGGTCGAGATATCGACAGCGAGTGGTGCCTAGCAAAGAATCGGTAGCCGCGAAAGTAGTGCCTTGCGCAATCTGACCACNTTAGCGACAACGATAGTAATGAGGGTAGGTCTTGTGGGAGTGACGGAGACGAAGAAAAGGGAAAGGGAAGAAAGGAGGGCGAAGACGACGATGGAGGAGGAAAGCATGGAGGAGTGGAAGAGAGCAAAGGGTTTGAGCCAGATGACCTTCCCCAAAGCAAACAATGTAGGGCTAGGGAAGAACTGCCCAGAGATTCTTGTCAAAATGAGGTTCAGAATGATGGTAGCGATAACAAGGAGGATAATGGTGAAAGTACTCCTAAACGAACTCGAGTACAAGGTAATAGCCTTGGTAGACGCGTGCAGTTTTCTTCTGTTGCTGCTGTTTCTGTTTTTGATCCGAAGGATAGTTTAGCCTCCCCCATGCTGCCCCTCACGGGGTCCCAGTTCGTGGCAGATACAAGTGTTTCGTGTTTTCAACCGCACTAAGACTGACGTCTTTTCACGTGTGTGTGTGTGTGTGTATGTTTTGTGTTCCGGTCAGACCTGGCCATAAGAAGCGAGGCATGTCTGGTGAAGGAAAACGCAGATTTGAGAGGGTGAAGGCGTGAATTCGGTCTTCATGCGGAAGAATGGGTGTGTGTTGGGGCAGTGCTTATGTTGTTTCCCTGAAATCGGAATGTGCGTGTTCTGTGTATATTGAAATCAAAGGCAGAGTGCAGAGGGCGAAGGCGTGAAATCGGCCTTCATTTTGATGAGAGGCGTTGTGTTGGCGCAGGATTGAAATATTTGTTTCTGAAATCGGACGTGTGTGTTTCGCTTGGGTGTGCTGAAATCAAAGGCGGAATGCAGAGCGTGAAGACGTGAAAACGGTCTCCATGCGGAATTGAGGGTATGATTGTTGTTGTTGTTGTTTCTCACAGTAGCTCTATAGTCCACAAAATGGGGAGCCCGTGATCGCAAAAAAACCGGCACATATGACGCCGCGGGGAATCAAGACAAAAATAGGGTACAAGCCACTCGAAAAAAGAAACAAAATGATTGAAAGAAAAGAACAGCTGTCGTATCGACCAGTCGAGAAAAGAGCCCTAGGATACCAATCAACAATAAAGCAAAATATAGATAAATATGAAAAGGAGGACGCTTCCCACACCCGCCTAAAAAACTCAAAGGGTAACGTACCAGCACCAGGCACTATGCACCAGGGCATGGGAGTAAAGGAGGCAACAGAACAAGGAGGCGACAGATGGGCAGACAGCCAGAAACAAAAAAACAAAAGTGACAGCAAAAGGGAGATCAAGGTACCCAACAAGGCAGAGTAGGCAGGGGGGGGGGGGGGGG
>CACKRE030004430.1:126351-138839 GCA_902602495.3 Ectocarpus sp. CCAP 1310/34
GGGGGCGGCTTGTTTTACAACGTCGTTGCCAAGCGACGAAAACCCAACCCCGATGGCAAACACCGGAAGGGGGGTAGGGGGGACAGGAAAAAAAAGAAACACAGCGCAGAGGCCGAAGGCAATGCCAAGGACATACATAAAGGAGTACAGCATACGGCAGGGAGGGGAACAGGGCGCAACAACATCGGCCGGGTACGTAGTTTGCCACAGGAGCTGCCTCCGCCGCTCTGCTCGCTTCTACAGCAGTGCCCGGTCGCCGTTTCTTCCCCCCCACCGCCGCTTCCCCGACTCTCTTCCTCTTCGGTCCCGTACTCACTGCTTCTGCTTCCTTCGCGCGCTGGCGCTTCGCGGACGCTTCCGCCTCTTGTCTGTGCCATTTCCTCATGAACAATACCGCCCAGTCCTCGACCTTGTTGTACCATGCCTCCTGGTCCTTGGCGCTCTCTTTCCATTTCCCCCCTTCCTGTTCGTCTCCCACGTTGAATGCCACGAGGTCTCTCCTAGACGAGACATCCAGTCGCTCTCCTGCCCGCCCCGGTATCCCACGCCCCCCGCCATCGCTCCAAGCAGCATGCGTTTGGGGAGACGGTTGTCCTCCATGCGCACAACGACGCCCGCGAAACACAGCCTCCGTTTGCGCACGGTGGCCTCGATGGTTTCCTCGCAGCCGGCCTGGATGAGGCCTGAGCATAGGACAGGGGGCGGTCTGAGCGTTTCCGCTTGCTCCAGCCGATGCACCGTGTAAGGAACTGGCGGTGGGTTCCATTAAGCTTCGTGTAGTGCTCCGCTGCTAGGCTCCACGAAGCGCCCCCGTATGGGAGAGTCTGCACCACTTCAGCCTGGAGTAGCCGGATCTTGAGCTGGCGGTCGGCCCGTCGCCTGTCGTACATCGAAGCACTGTTCCGGCGGTAGCACTTCCACGCTCGGCAGCTGCGGCTCGTGATCTCCCGGTCGGCCTTCCCGTCCGCGCAGATGGTACGTCCGAGGTACACCACCCGATCTGTCTGCTTGTACGTCTCGCCGGCGGCGCTGAACGTGAACGGGCGTTCCTCGATCCCTTTCGGCAGCATGCACATGATTTCCGTCTTTGGCTCCGATGCCGTCAGTCGGAACACGCCGGCCACGCGCACGATGACCGACATCATCTTCTCGAGACTCTNCACCCGATCTGTCTGCTTGTACGTCTCGCCGGCGGCGCTGAACGTGAACGGGCGTTCCTCGATCCCTTTCGGCAGCATGCACATGATTTCCGTCTTTGGCTCCGATGCCGTCAGTCGGAACACGCCGGCCACGCGCACGATGACCGACATCATCTTCTCGAGACTCTCCGTGGAGCGCGAGACGATGGCCGCGTCGTCAGCGTAGAGCATGGCCCACAGGGCCTCCGTCCGTCACCACCATCGTCTTCTTCCCCGCCGACCTGCCCTTCTTGCCCGTGTGTCCCGATGTTGACCATGTCCGCCGTCACCTTGGGGTCCTTGTCGAACTCGGTCACTGCGACCACGAGCATCGCGGCAATGAACAAGTCGAACAGCAGCGGGGCCAGGTTGCATCCCTGTCGGAGGCCTTGGTCCACGTCGAACCATTCCGAGTACTGCCCGTCGTTCGTTAGGACGCGCGCCCTCATGCCCTCGTGAAGTAGCGAATGACCGCCAGCATCTTCGGGGGCCCGCCGAAGCGTCGGAGCACGTCCCACAGTAGGTCTCGGTCCACCGAATCGTTGCGTTAGTAAGGTCGACGAAGCACGCGAACACCGCAGTGCCCTTCTTCTTCCTCGCGAGCTCATGGAGCCGCTGGATCGCGAACAGCATGTCCAGCGTCTACCGGTGCGGGCGGAAACCGCTCTGCTCCTACAGGAGGATGCCCTCTCGCTCGCAGTAGTGGCTCAGTCGTGGAGCAACGACATTAAGCAGCACCTTGCCGGCGTGTGCGACGAGAGGGATGTGTTGGGGCGGTATTGAAATGATTGGCTTGAAATCGGGATGTACGAGTCCTGTGTGTGTTGAAATCTAAGGCAGAATGCAGAGGGTTACGACGTGGAGTCGGTCGTCATATTGATGAGAGGGTTTGTGTTGATGCAGTGTTGAAGTATTGTTTACTGAAATGGGGCGTGTGTGTTTTGCGTGGGTTTGCTTCAATCAAAGGCAGAATCAAGAGCGTGAAGACGTGCAATCGGTCTTCGTGCGGAAGAGAGGGTGTGTGTTGAGGCAGTGTTGAAATATTTTTCCTGAAATCGGGCGTGTGTGTTTTACGTGCGTTGGCTGAAATCAAAGACAGAATGCAGAGGGTAAAGGCGTGAAATCAGTTCATTTTGCTGAGAGGGTTTGTTTTGAGGCCGAGTTGAAGTGTTTTTCCTGAAATCGGAGGTTGGGGTTTTGTGTGGGTTTTCTGAAATCAATGGCAGAATGCAAAGCGTGAAGACGTGAAATCGTGCTTCATGCGCAAGACAGGGTGTGCGATGGCGCGGCGTTGAAGTGGTTCCTGAAGTCGGGATGTACGTTTTCTGTGTCTGATTGTTGTAATCATTGGAACGTTGCTGACGGTGAAGGTGGAGCAACGATCTTCATGCTGCGCAATTGGTGTGTGTTGGGGCAGTGATGAAGTGGCTCTCCTGAATTCGAGACGTGTACGCTTGTGCGGGTACTTGTTTAAGTCGATGGCAGTTTGCAGAGGGTACATGCATAAAATTGGTCTTAAAACAGAGTAGAGGGTGTTTCTTCGGGCGGTGGTTTTCGTGGTCCCCCTGAAATCGGGACCTGTGTGCGTGGGATCCCGTTTAACAAAAGCAGAGGCGGATTGCAGAGCGTCGAGGGGTTAAATCGGTCTTGAAGCAGAATTGGGTGTGTGTGTTGTGGGCCAGTGTTGAAGTCGTCTCCGTCAACCCGTGACGAGTGTGCCATGCGTGTGTTATGCTTGTGCTCTGCGTCTGTTTGTCGAACATCGAGATAGGTAGTCGAGACAAGTATTCGACCGTCGGCCTGAATACCATCTAAATTTATCTCCACTGCCGTGAAGTAGCCCAACTCGTTGTGCGGGGATACGACGAGGGGGGTGCCGTCTACCCCCCTCCCCTACCTCCATCCGTTGCCTCCTTCGAAAGGTGATGCACGAAAAATACCACCTCCGAAGACATCCTGGGTCATCTTGGTCGACCTGGACATCTCTTAGCTCGCCACGGCCAAGTCTGTCAACAAGGTGAGCTGCCTGGTGCCCATCGCAGGCAGCGTACGTACGGTGCCCGCGGTGTCTACCCTGTTGATGACCGGAGGTTCGTCATAAAAACCACGGGTTTGAAACTACTCCCTTTCAGTGTTGACTGAGGTCGGTTGTTAGCGCAGCTTCTTCGATCGCCACCCAATATCTACCTCGCTCTCAATTTCGACCGCATACACCAACAATACGTTTTGCGTGATCCGTGCATACGCCACACTGATCACTCTCTCTCTCTCTCTCTCTCTCTCTCTCTTGGCGACCACTTTCGCTCCCAGGATGTCCGAAAACGCCACCTCACCGGCCTATGTTCTACGTCGCCGTACGCCCTCCAAGATCAACATCGTCACCTGGCCCAAGACTTCAACCTACAACAACACACCTGGCCCAAGACGTCAACCTACAACAACACACACCCGACCGACTGGACAGATGAGTACACCTTGCGCTCTTGCACCGGATACTTGTTCTGATTTCTCCCTTGGTTGGCGTTGTTCTAAGATCAAAAGAACACGATTCTGAATGCAGTCGAGAACGATCACTTGACGTGAAAATACGGACATGCGTGGAAGCCATTCTGCTCAGAACATGGATGGAGTCAGAACGTTCGCCGTACAACGTGTTGGTGACGGTGGTGTTGGGGTATTGGTGACCTCGGAACGATTTGAAGCGTGCCGCGCTGACAACGGCCGGCAGGTGTATAGAGCGACTGCTAAGTGCAACCACCTTCGCAGCAACACCGATTGGGCTAGCGCACAAGTAGGCTCGGTCGAGATATCGACAGCGAGTGGTGCCTAGCAAAGAATCGGTAGCCGCGAAAGTAGTGCCTTGCGCAATCTGACCACGACCGTAGCGCGCAACCAGATGCAGAATCGTTTCCTCAACTCTCTCGCCATGCATGGAAACTCGTACCTTCCCGTCAATTCAAATCGCAATCTTGACTGTCGGCCTTGCTAGTGCATTGTCGATGCCCGTCGTTTCACGCAGCACGACTATCCCGTTCCTCTCCGTCACTTTTGCAGCACATGGATGCATTGATGGGGACATCGGAATGATAGAAGTGAACTGAGAGAACGGCTTACCGCACAACCGACCTCGATCGATTCGTACTTGCAGCGTCTCGTTGGTAACCTAACCCATTCGCTCTCGGGGGGCAGTGCACAATAGTGTGTATTGCCGGCCTTCTCTCCCCCTCCCTCTCCACCTGTTCGTCTCTGCTGCAACCGGTCGTCACAAAAGAGCCAGCAGCGTCGACACGGGGCGTCGGACGGCATCCTGGAGGTGCTCGAAGCATCTTGGACGTCTTGGACAGCTTGCTACTTGTGGGTTTGGTGTGGCCAAGGTCTCTGCATGTGTTGCACGGTGCGTCCTTCTCAAGTTCCCCTGAAATCAGGGACGTGTGTGCTTTCCGTCTGTTCTATATCTATCCAAAGGCAGATCGGGACGAAGGCGTGAAATCGGTCTTCGAGCAGAAGAGAAGGTGTTCTGTTGGGGAAGTGTTGAAGGTGCTGGCCTGAAACCCGGACGTGTGTACCAACGGTGTCTGTAGGTTGTTGTCAACGCTAGATGGTCTACACAACAATCGGTCGTCGTCCTGATACACCACAGCATCACCACGGCCGCGAGGGGACTAAACCCCTGGTGTGGGGATAGGGCGAGGGGGGGTCCACCATCCCTCCCCTCCCCCCCGCCTCTGTTACGTCCGTGCATTTCCTCCTTCGACAGTTGGTTTTCGCACGAGCACCACCGACAAGGACATCCTGGGTCATCTTGGTCGACCTCTCCTCGCTCACCACGGCCAAGTTTTTCGACCCGGGAAGCCCGCTGCTGCGCCACATCCAGCACACGGTGCCCTACGGTTCCTGCGGTGTCTGTCATGTCCATGGCATACCCGAGATTAGTTGCTGGTGTGGCTTCTCCTCTCACTACGCAATCTTGCTCTGTCAACTTCCACTGGATAAACCACATCACGCTTCGTGTGATCCGTGACATCCCCGCATCCCCCTGTCCCAACGCTGTTTCCTCTGCCTCTCGGCGACCACTCTCTCTCCCAGTGTGCACGAAAACGCCGCCCCTACGGTCTCAGTTCTACCTCGCCGTACGCCATCCAACACAACCTCCAAGTCCTGCTGCGCTACTGCTGCGGCCGTACTTGGCCGAGCACCATTCGACACCAACGTCCGCACCATCATCAATGATAACATCAGCATCGGGGTCAACGTCGAGACTATCATCAACACGGAGACCAAGGCCTCCCCGTCGCCAGATAAGTGGATCATCGAGCCTAGTTTCTGGTCCAGACATACGTACGTGTGCGTGTGTGTGTTTGGTGTTTTTATGCGGGTTTGCTGAAATCAATGGCAGAATGCAGAGCGTGAAGACGTGAAATCGGTCTTCATGCGGAAGAGAGTGTGTGTTTTGCGGCAGTATTGAAGTTGTTACCCTGAAATCGGGCGTGTGTGTTTGGTGTGGATTTCCTGAAATCAAAGGGAAAATGATGTAGCGGGTGAAGACGTGAAATCGGTCTCCACGGGGAAGAGAGGGTTAATGTTGAGGTAGCGTTGAAGTGGTTTCCCTGAAATTGGGCGTGTATGCTTCTTGTGGGTTTGCTGAAATCAAAGGCAAAATGCAGGGGGTGAAGACGGGATATCGGTCTTCATGTGGAAGGGAGGGTGTGTATTGGGATAGTGTTGAAGTGTTATCCCTGAAATCGGGATGTACGTGTTCTGTGTCTCTTTGTTGATTTTAATGACAAAATGCAGAGGGCGAAGGCGTGAAATCAGTCGTCATGCGAAGGATGTTATTTTTGTGGAGACAGTGTCGGTGTTTTTTCCTGAAATCGGATGTGCGTGTTTTGTGTGGTTTTGCTGAAAACCAAGGGAGAATGGAGAGGGTGAGGACGTGAAACTGGTCTTCAGTTTGATGAGAGGGTTTCTGTTGAGGCGTTGTTGAAGTGGTTTCCATGGACGTGTGTTTTGTGTGGGTTTGCTGAAATCAAAGGCAGAATGCAGAGCGTGAACACGTGAAATCGGGCTTCATTTTGATGAGAGGGTTTGTGCTAAGGCAGTGTTGAAACGTTTCCCCTGAAATCGGGCGGGTATGTTTTGCGTGGATTTGCTGAAATCAAAGGCAGAATGCAGCGGGTGAAGGCTTGAAATTCTGTCTTCAAGCAGAAGAGAAGGTGTTCTGTTGGGCAAGTATTGAAGTCGTTTGCCTGAAACCCGGGCGTGTGTGCGAACTGTGTCTGTAGGTTGTTGTCAACGCTAGATGGTCTACACAACAATCGGTCGTCGTCCTGATACACCACAAAATCACCACGGTCGCGAGGGGACTAAACCCCTGGAGCGAGGATAGGGGGGCGACGGGGATCCTCCATCCCTCCTCTCCCCCCCCACCCCGTTACGTCCGTGCATTTCCTCCTTCGACAATTGACTTCCGAAATGGCGCCACCGACAAGGACATCCTGAGTCATCTTGGTCGACCTGGACATCTCCTCGCTCACCACGGCCAAGTTTGTCGACACGGTAAGCCCGCTGCTGCGTCACATCCAGCACACGGTGCCCTACGGTTCCTGCGGTGTCTGTCATGTCGACGGCTTACCCGAGGTTGGTTGTTGGTGTGGATTCTCCTCTCACAACCCAATCGTGCTCTGTCATCTTCCACTGGACAACCAACATCACGCTTCGTGTAATCCTTGACATCACCGCATCCCCCTGTCCCAACGCTGTTTCCTCTGTCTCTCGGCGACCACTCTTCCTCCCAGGATGCACGAAAACGCCCCTTCTACAGTCTCAGTTCTACGTCGCCGTACGCCATCCAACACAACCTCCAAGCCCTGCTGCGTTACTGCTGCGGCCGTACTTGGCCGAGCACCATTCGACGCCAACGTCCGCACCATCATCAATGCCAGCATCAGTATCATGGTCAAAGTTGAGACGACCATTATTACAGAGACGAAGGCCTCCCCGTCGCCAGATAAGTGAATTGTCGAGGCTGGTTTCTGGTCCAGACGTGTGTGTGTGTGTGTGTGGGTGTGGGTGTATGTTCGTTTGGTGTTTCGGTCAGACCTGGCCGTAGGAAGCGAGGCATGTCTGGTGAAATCAAAGGCGGAGTTGAGAGGGTGAGGATGTGAAATCAGTCTTCATGCGGAAGAGAGGTTGTGGGTTGGAGCAGTGTTTGTGTGGGTTCCCTGAAATCGGGATGTACGTGTTCTGTGTCTGTTGAAATCAAAGGCGCAAAGGCGGAGTGCAGAGGGCGAAGGTGTGAAAAATTGGTCTATATTTTGATGGGGGGGTGGTGTTGGCGCAGTGTTTGAGATGTTTGTTCCTGAAACCGGACGTGTGTGTTTCGGGTCGGTTCGCTGAAATCAAAGGCGGCATGCAGAGCGTGAAGACGTGAAATCGGGTCTTCATGCGGAAGAGAAGGTGTGTGTTGCTTGAGTGAAGTGTGATTTCCTGAAGTCGGGTGTGTGTTTTGTGCGGGTTTGCTGAATCAAAGGCGGGATGCAGAGCGTGAAGACTTGAAAGCGGTCTTGATGCGGAAGAGAGGGTTTGTGTTTAGGCAATGTTGAAGTGTTTTTCCTGAAATCGGGTGTGTGGGTTTTGCCTGTGTTTGCTAAGATCAAAAGCAGAATGGAGCCGGTGAAGGCATGAAATCGGTCTTCATGGTGATGAGAGGGTTTGCGTTGAGGCAGTGTTGAAGTGCATTCCCTAGACGTGTGTGTTCTGTGTGAATTTGCTGAAGTCACATACAGATCAGGTTGTTGAGTGTCAAAGACTCAAATCGGTCTTCAAGCAGAAGACAGGGTGGCCGTCACGAAGTGGTTAGGGGTGAAATCGGTACTACCAGGAGCGGCGTGCGCAAGCGGTGGCATGCCGGCGAACAATTTCGAAAAAAAATGTTCGGAAGCCAGGAGCGGTGTGCGTTACTGGGGTTTTGTAGGGGCAGTGTTGATTGGGCTTCGCTGGAATTGGGACGGAGTGTTCTATGTCTGTTGAAGCCAACGGCAGATTGCGAATGAAGGCGGAACAAAGTTCTGCATGAAGGAGAGAGGGTGTGTATTGGGGCAATGATGAAGCGGTCCCCCTGATTTCGGGGCATGTGTCCTTGTGCAGGTGCTTGATCAAATCAAAGGCAGATTGTAGAAGGCAAAGGCGTGATATTGATGATCTTGAAGCAGAATTGAGTGTGTGTTGGGCCAGTGTTGAAGGCGTCTCCATGAAATCGTGACGTGTGTGTTGTGCGTTTGTTTGTCGAAAACCATGAAAATGATCGACCATCGGCCTGAAACACGACTGGCTACATCTCCACGGCCGTGAAGTAACCCAACCCGTGGTGAGGGGATAGGGGGAGGGGGGGGGGTCCATCCTTTCCCCTGTCTCCCTTGCACCCCCTCTCTCGTTCATTTCCTGTTCGACAGGTGACGGTGGAGAGGATGTCACCGCTAAGGACATCTTGGGTCATCTTGGTCGACCTGGACATCTCTTAGCTCGCCACGGCCAAGTCTGTCAACACGGTGAGCTGCCTGGTGCACCACCGAGCGTAAGGTGCCCTCCGGTTCCCACCATGTCTATCCTGTCGATGAAGTTGTGTTTGGTAGTAGAAACTACGGGTTTGAAAGCACTCCGTTCGGGTGTCGACTGAGGTTGTTGGAACAGCGTATTCTTTCCCACCCATTTTTTCTGTTCTTTTCGACTGGACAACCAACATCATGTTCGCGTGATCCATGACATCCCCGCCTCTCCCTACCCCACGCTGTTTCATCTCTCTTTCGGCGACCATTCGCTCTCCCAGGATGTACAAGAACACCACCTCACCGGTTTCACTTCTACCTCGCCGTACGCCGTTCAACATCAACACCACCGCCCCATCACCATCATTGTCAAGATAGCATCGTGATCAAGCGCGAGACGACCATCAACACGGAGACCAAGCCAACCCAGTCGCCAGATGAGTGCACTGTAGAGGCCGGCTTCTGGCCTAGACGTGTGCCTGAAATGTGTTTCGGTCGGAGATGGTCAGACGAAGCGGAACATGTCTACTATTTAGTAGAGGGTGAAGGGGTGAAATCGGTCTTGATACAGAATACGGGGGGGTGTTGGGGCAATGTTGAACTCGCTCCCTGAAATCGGGGCGTGTGTGCAAGCTGTGTTTGCTTTTCGAAACGTAGGCAGATCGCAGAGGGTGAAGGGGTGAAATCAGTCTTCGAACAGAAGAGAGGGGGTGTTTGGGGTAGGCAGTGTTGAAACCGTGTCGCTGAAATCGGGACGTTTGTGCTTTGCGCTTTTGGTTGAAATCAAAGGCAAACTGTATAGGGTTAAGCCATAAAATCGGTCTTCAAGCAAAACTAGAGGGTGTGTGTTGAAGCAGCGTTGAAGTCGTTCCCCTGAAATCGGGACGTGTGTGCTCTTGCGTCTGTTTGTTGAAGAAAGGATTGATTGCACACGATGAAGGCATGCAGTCGGTCTTCAAGCAGAAGAGAAGGAATGTGATGGGGTGAATAATATCGTTCGCAAAATGTGTGTTTTGACTGAAATGAAGCGCAGATTGCAGAGTATGAAGCCGTGAAATCGGTCTTCGACGAGAAGAAAGGGTGTGCTTGAGAACACTTGAAGTCGCTCCCCCAAAGTCGGGACGTGTGTGTTTTGCACATCTGGTTGTTGACATGGAAGGCAGATTGCAGAGGGTTAGGGTGAAGGCATGAAATTGGTTGCTTAGCAAGGAAACTGGTATGTTGGAGCGGCGTCGAAATCGTTCCCTTGAAATCAGGGTATAGACGGTGCTGTGACTGTGAAGTCAAAAGCAGGTTGCAGAGGGTGAAGACGTGAAATCGATCTTCAAGAAAAAGGACGGTATGTGTGTGAGTCACTTTTGAACTCTTTCCCCTAACATCGGGAGGTTTGTGTTCTGCGTCTGAAATCAAGGGCAGATGGTGGAGGGTGGGGTGACGAAGTGAATTCGATCCCCATGTAGACGAAAGGGTGTGTGTTAGGCAGAATTGAAGTGGTTCCTCTGAAATTGGGACATGTGTGCTTCTGTGTCAGTTTGTTGAGAGGTTGCGAAGGTAAATACGTGAAATCGGTCTTTTTTCGGAAGCGAGGGTGTGTGTTAGGGGCGGTGTTGAAATGGATTCTCTGAAATCGGGGCGGGATTGCTTCTGCGTCTTTTTGTGGAGGAAGTGAAAGTCAATTAGCAGAGGATGAGGGCATGATATTGGTCTTCATGCAGAAAGGGGTGGGTAAGGACATTTTTGAAGTGGTTCCCTGAAATCGGGACGTGTGTGCTTGTGTGGGTGGTTGTTCAAATCAAAAGGCAGATTGTAGAGGGTCGAGGCGTGAAATTGGTCTTGATACCCAAGACCGCGTGTGTGTTGGGGCGGCATTTGCCGTGGTTCTCCTGAAATCGGGACGTGTGTGCTTCGGCATCCGTGTGAAGAAAGCAAAGGCAGACAGCAGAGGGTTAACGCGTGAAATTGGTCTTGCAACAGAATTGATTGCATGTGTTGGAGTGGTGTTGAAGTCGTCTCCCTGAAATCGTGACGTGTTACTTTGAGAAATCGAATCACGCTCAACCCTGCACGCGATCGACAACTCAATCAACAGGTGCCTCGGGAAATCATCCAGGCTGAACGCGGCGGGTTGTAGAAGATTGTCGACGCGCTTGGTGGAGGATTCGAACGAGCCAAAGCCAAAGGCGCACAATACCGTGTTCATCTTGACATGACTTTCAAAAGCAATCAGAAATCGAGGTTAGCTTTGGTAAGGTTCTTGCAATAGAATGACAAGGCGTTTAGACCCCGAAGATGGTTCCTTCAAAGCAAGTATTTCATACAGAAGGATCTTGAAGGCTTCATTCAGGGATCTAGACTAGTTGATTTGGTGCAGGATCGGGTTGAAGGATTTAGGCGGGAGCCATGGCTCGTGAGACGTAGCTCCGAGGCATTCTTGGGCGGTTGTTTGTGTGCGGGCAATACATGCCGGTGCCGATGGATTTCGAGAAGTCTCTCTTTGAGCATTTTCAGTCTGTACATATGGAGAAGGTGTTTGCTGGCACGGAGGCGAACCCGAGAGGTCAATCGGAGGATAACAATACGAAGAAAGGGATTCGCACCAAACGGAAGCTGTGCGCACGGGCTGCCGCGGTCGGTGCGCGCAGACGCGGCAGCGGCCACGGTGCTTCGGCACGAGTGGCACGAGAGATGGGAACGCCGAGAGGAGCGCTCACCTCCCTTTCTTTTTCTGGCTCAAACCCACCCGCTATAGGTCCCACGGGACACACGTGGGCAAAAGTTGCCACTCGTGAAACTGATGAAACACTTCGAGATGGTGGAGAGCGTTAGGAGCCTCGACGGCAAAGTCATGCTTGTGAGAGAACCGTTGCAAAAATCGAAGTTAGCGATGATTTTTTTGCATGGGAGGATAGCTGGGCTCAACAAAGACCTTTCGAGCTTCAGCGTTGTGCTCAACAGGGCCCGCGAAACCAGTCAGGCAAACTCAAACACCCTCCCCGCTGAACATCTCGTTGTTAGATGAAGGTCGGTCGGTCTACCGCGGCACACCGCCTCTACCCTCACGAGTTCATACAACAGTTATCTTGAGAAATAGAGTAGCGGCGGGTATTAAAGGCCACTTAAGCTACCCCCTGTGCAAAGAGCTCGTTCTTGAGCAGGAAAACGAATTTCGATGATATTGNTCGTCAACAGTGACGAGGTAAGGCTGGGGCCGTAGGCCTGAGCTGCGAGCGCCATTTTGAGAGAAAATTACCCCTGGGGGTATTAAAGGCCACTTTAATCATTGGTTGATTTCGTACATTTTAAAGCGTTTCAAGACCCAAGATTTAGTGGTCATGCGTAAAATACAGTAGGAATGAAGAAAATATAAAAAAAAAAAAATGAACGACACCTGGGGATGAAAATGACGTATCCCCGGGTTTTCGACACCAAGGGTAGGGATGGGTTTTTCCCTCCGTGACCTGTCTTGTGTGCTCTGCGAGTTCGAAACGAGGCAGAACAACCAGTTTGGTGCATGAATGTGTTATTGCAGTCAGTAGACGACTCGAGAAAAAAAAAACACGGCGAAACGAGTTGTCTACGTAAAATGGTGCTCGGTCAAATATGGGTACTTTTTCCTGATTTAGCATGCCGCTAATGGTAAGAATTCACGCCGAACACCGCCAAACTGTATCCACCATAGAGGAATACTCATTCATCCCCACGACACAACCTTTGGAGGGGATCTTTAAACATGAGTGACAAACATGTTAAGAACAAAAAAAAAAAG
>CACKRE030004435.1:5677-33084 GCA_902602495.3 Ectocarpus sp. CCAP 1310/34
GGAAGCCGCCGCTCAACGTCGTCCCTTTTTTCCAGGAGGGGATGATGCGGGTCAAGCGCGCCATCAAACCGGACGTCCAAGCCGTGCGTTGCTTCTAACTGCACGGCGCCAACAACCAACCGACGGCTACCGCCGTCGTTCTCCGCGCTGACACCGGCCGCCTCGCCCTCACCAACAACGTCGTATGGGTCAACCGCCGAGCAGCAGCGCCGGCGCCGGTACCGGGCAGCGGGGGGGGTTCTTCGGTCACCGCGGCGCGCTCGCCGGCCGCCGCCGTACCTGCGGCCGCTGCCGCACCGCCGCCGCCCCCGCCAGCGAGGACCTACTCGTACACTTCGCATGCCCGAAGGACCACCGCAGAGCCGCCCGCTACCCCGTCGATCTTCACAGGATCTTGAGCGCCGTCGCCGATCTCCGTCGCACCATCCTTAGCCCCGCCGTCGACCGCAGCCACGCCACACCGTTCGCCGCCAGGCCTGACGCCGCCGCCGCAGCCCGCCAACGCCGCCACCCTCGCTCCTTCGCACCCGCCGCTGACATCGCGCGCCTTCAGGGAGTTGGGAGGATCGAAAGAATGGCGTGGGGCAGCTGGAAGGGTTCACGGCCGCACACGCGGCGACGCCGTACGCTTCATCGACGAGCATCAGAAACCGCCGGCGCCGCCGGATGGCAACGCCGCTCAGCATCGTCTTGGCCTGTTGGCCATGATGGACAAGGACGCCCTGATCTCTTCGCTGGCGACCCGGGAGGCCGTCGGCCAAGGACGCCATGAACCACCGCTGCCGCCGCCGCCGCCGCCGGATCCAAGCTTTGGAGGCCGTGGGAGCGGGGGGGCCGTGGGAGCTGGGGGGGCCGTGGTATCCGGATGGGGGGAAAGCCAACATGGGTTCGCGGCGAAGTTCGCCACCCGCGAGGACGTTGACGCCGCTCTTCGCGCCGAGCGCCCACCTGACAAGATGCCGGACCTTCCTCACTGCCTCGCCAGCGACCTCCGAGTGCCGAAAACGTTCAAGGAGGCCATGCGGTCTCAACATTTGTGGGATGATGCAGTCGGTCGGGAGTTTTTCGGTCTGCTGGATGCAGGTACTTTTAGTCCGGTGTAGCAACCAGTAGAAAACTTCATCAACGCCAAGTGGGTATTCAACTGTAAGGCAGACGAGTACGGATGGCCGACGAAATTCAAGGCACGACTTGTAGCGCGAGGGGACATGCAGAGGGCTTCGATTGATTTTGGAGAATTGTTTGCACCCACCGTATCCGTGTCTAGTGTGCGTTTGTTGGCAGCATTGGCATGTGAGCAGAACCTTGACTTGTGCCATTTCGATATTCAGCAGGCATTTGTGCAGTCTGAACTTGAAGAGGATGTTTTCATGCGTCTCCCGCAAGGTTGTGGTTGGTTATCTGGACTTTTCGTGGAGCTATTCCAGAGTTAGTACGGTTTGAAGCAGGCATCACGACAATGGCATGCTCACCTGACGAGGTGTTTGTTACTATTAGGATTTGTGCAATGTTTGGCGGTGTTTTTCGATTGATTGAGGATGGATGTGTGATCATGATCATTGTGGTCCACGTGGATGACATTTTTGCCGTAGCGCAGAAGGAGAGGTGTGACAAGTTTGGGAGTGACCTCAACGAGATGGTCCCCGTGAAAAACCTTGTGGAGTTGAGGTGGTACTCCGCGNCTTTTAGGATTTGTGCAATGTTTGGCGGATGCATGTGTTTTTCGATTGATGGAGGATGGATGTGTGATCATGATCATTGTGGTCCACGTTGATGACATTTTTGCCGTAGGGCAGAAGGAGAGGTGTGACAAGTTTGGCAGTGACCTCAACGAGATGGTCCCCGTGAAAAACCTTGGGGAGTTGAGGTGGTACTCCGCGCGCTTTTACCAGAGAGGTCTAGAGAGAGGCCTTTCGAGGATCTCGCAGCAAAGGTTTGCAGAAGAGTTGGCTGCAGAGTACGGCGTTGAGTGGGGGAAGAGTGTGCCCTTGCCTGTGAGCGTGAAGCTCACCGACTTTGACGAAAACGAAGCGTGTGCTGATGTCCCGTTTCGCGAGTTGGTAGGATCTCTGATGTGGTTGGCCACTCAAACCAGGCCGGACATCGCGAATGCAGTACGAGCAGTAGCGCGGTATTGCGCGTCTCCCAAGATGGTGCACTGGAAGGCAGCACTTGGTATTTTAGGGTACGTGCGTAGGACGAGTTGGATGGGGATTACATTTGAGAGGGGAGTGGTCACTGGCATGAGCATGCAGGTGTTTGTGGATGCCGACTATGCAAGCAAGGCAGCAGACCGTAGGTCGGTCTCAAAAGGACTAGTGATGTGTGGAGGTGGGTGTGTGACTTGGTTTTCGAGGACGCAGAAGTGCGTTACGCTTTCNTAGGCAGTAGCGCGGTATTGCGCGTCTCCCAAGATGGTGCACTGGAAGGCAGCACTTGGTATTTTAGGGTACGTGCGTAGGACGAGTTGGATGGGGATTACATTTGAGAGGGGAGTGGTCACTGGCATGAGCATGCAGGTGTTTGTGGATGCCGACTATGCAAGCAAGGCAGCAGACCGTAGGTCGGTCTCAGGAGGACTAGTGATGTGTGGGGGTGGGTGTGTGACTTGGTTTTCGAGGACGCAGAAGTGCGTCACGCTCTCCACAACGGAAGCAGAGTATNCGGCATCACTTTATCTGGGAGCTGGTAGAGAGGAAAGAGGTCTTAATTACTCATGTGCCGACGCAATTTTAGCATGCAGATTTCTTGACGAAGGCTATTATTAGCAAAGAGTCTTTTGCGTTGCACCGCCGTGACTTTGTGATGAACTTGCAGTGAAGGAAGTGTTTTGGGGTCGATTCGTATTCTGTAGCGGAGAGAGAAAGAGAGAGACGAGATTGGACAAGAGAAAGAGAGAGTCTGGTGAAGGTGGTAAGAGCGTTGGGGTTGTGTTGGGATTGTTCTAGGTTTTTTTGGAGGAGTTTTGGTTGTGTTTGTNCGAGAGAGTCTGGTGAAGGTGGTAAGAGTGTTGGAGTTGTGGTGGGATTGTGCTAGGTTGTTTTGGAAGAGTTACGGTTGTGTTTGTTTTTTCTTGATTGTTTTGAAGGTGTTTTAATTGCGTATTTTTCTTGTGATGGACTTGGAGGATTTTGGATTGTTTTTGGCGAAGATATTGGTTTTTGTTTGTTTTGAGAATTTTCTTGGTTTGTTTTGGAGAGATGGTAAAGAGGAATTTGGTTTTTCTCGGAGCATGACGATGCATACGAGTAGGGGGGCTGTTAGATATACTGGGGGGACTCGTAGCATAGTATGACGGTTGAGATGTTAAGTACGTACGTACGAAAATCGCAGTGATGAGATGCGGAGGAACAGGAACTTTCTACATATTTTCCATGGTTGTGAGAGGCTTTTGGTGAAGATTCACAGAGATTCGTTGTGTGAGAAAGCATGAAGGCGTGTCTCGATACCGTGATGNGTTAGATATACTGGGGGGACTCGTAGCATAGTATGACGGTTGAGATGTTAAGTACGTACGTACGAAAATCGCAGTGATGAGATGCGGAGGAACAGGAACTTTCTACATATTTTCCTTGGTTGTGAGAGGCTTTTGGTGAGGATTCAGAGAGATTCGTTGTGTGAGAAAGCATGAAGGCGTGACTCGATACCGTGATGGTTTGACGAGCACGAGCACGCCCCCGATNAGGCTTTTGGTGAAGATTCACAGAGATTCGTTGTGTGAGAAAGCATGAAGGCGTGTCTCGATACCGTGATGGTTTGGCGAGCACGAGCACGCCCCGATTAATTCAACACGTTTTTCAATACGTCTGCACGACTTTACCTACCCCTACGGCCCGTCATGGCCGAGATGCTCTACACTCCCATCACACACAACTGAGCCACCCGAATTGTCGATCAAGTCCAGGGGAGAGGTAGGGCAACACCACTCCTTCTGTTCCACATACCAACGGGAGCACCTCCAATGCGTACGTAGCATTAGACCCGTAGGAGGCCCGTTGATGCCCGTGGCCCCGTGTCGTGCCGACACCCATCAACCAAACAATCGTACATCCCCCTCTGGCCTCCGTTTGTTGTCGCGTTCCTCCTTTCTGTCCCTGCCACGTGGATTCAAGGCCCCTCCGACTGACCTCATCATGGCCAACGGGCAGCGAGGACGAGGCCGTCGTGCTGTTGGTGGCGGTGTCGGTGCTTCGTGTTCTACGGGTGACCACGGTGATGATCCGAAGAGCGCAACGAACATCTGCGAGGTGTTGGCTTCGCACTGCGTGAAGGAGTGGGACGGGCAAAGAACATGACGTTGTTGGCGGAAAACAGCAGGCAAACCAGCCCGACCGCGGTGCAGGAAGTTGTCGAGAGAATCCAATCTCATGGATGGGTGGATAGCTTTCCGTGAGTGATGTTCTCGGATCTGGCAGAAGGGCAAGAGATGACCGTCGAGCTCGCGGCTACGCCACATGCCGTCGCCATCGATGGAAATCAACGCTTGGCTGCCTGCAAGGAGGTGTTCGGAGAAGATCGGCTGATCAGGTACACGTGCTACCGGTTCATCGCGGATAGCTTCGCCAGGCAAATCGCCTCTGACGGTGAGATGGAAGAGTGTACTCTCCACAGTGGATGAAGCAAACACGTTCTTCTTGGGCAGACGTCTGTTTTTTACAACTCTTGTGACCTGCTCTCAAACACATCTATCGCCTTTCACGCCTCTCCACAGAAATTGGGTCAGATTATGTACTTTGGGGGGTACGCATATGCTACGTACATGTATTCTATGCATGTATGGTGTGTGTAGCAGTCGAGGTGTCAGACGATGATGTTACAACGGCAGCAGCAGCAACGAAGAGATGAGCACGTCGCTGCTCGCGCGCCTCTTCACGTGCGGAATACCGAATTTATTATCGATACCACGAGGAACACAGCAGCACTGCAACAAGAAGACTAGCATACGATGTACCCTTTTGAGACACTCCAAAGAATAACACCATAAGTTGGTGTACTGCGGTACAGCAGTTCCTGGCACAACGACAAGGTAATGACGGTAGTGACTCCTCAACAACGCACCCAAAAAAATCCAATGGATCGGTGATTCGTATCCTGGGCCACCGCTGCCGCCGCCGCTGTACACCCCAATGTGCAACGTCACGACGGCCACGTTCCAAGCGCGGACAATCTACGACCAGGTCTTTTTCTACAATAGGATGATGAATTTGCTGATGGCCCAGGGGAGCGAGTCATCATCAGCTCGCCGGTGGTCTTGTAATAGTCATTCGAAACCGCCTGTCACCGTGGCTAAGCTAGGGGCGTGCTGGAAGGGGGTGAGTGCGACTGAAACAATATTTTGGCGGCACACTCATCACCTAGTCACCGTGTAGTATTTTCACTGCATCCACTCTTCCAGTTGGTTGTTGTCCCGTATCGCTATTGGTTAAGTATGCATCCATATTTCTGGTGGGTGTTTTTTCCTGTAGCCTGTCACCGACGTCAGGCCATGTCGCTGTACAAGCACCAGTATTGTCTTAGTATAACAGTGTTTTCCCTGCTTTTTGCTGCAATATTCAGGCTGGTAGCAAGGCACGGACAGCCAACACCCTTCGCCAGGGTGGATTTCTATCGTCAACGACACGAGCCAGGAAGCACTGGTGGTGCTTCGTGCTTTGACGGAACAACGCGTTCCAGGGTACCAAAGCGTCACCAAGGCCTTCCTCGCCGACCCTCGTGTGCGGGAGTCGAAGGAAGAGCAGCCGCAAACCCAGGCCCTCCTTATCGACATTTACGCGAGGTACGCAATATGGGAGGCAACGAGTAAGATCAGTCAAGTTTGATACATGAACAGGTTTCGTTCGTGGTTAACATCCTCTGCAACTAACTGTATTGCTGTCGGTACGATGGTGTTTTTGTCAAAGTCTCTACGCTGCCATGTAGATCACTCGTGTATACCAAAAAGCGGACGATCAGTGTCAAGACGCATGCATACATACTCTCCTCGATTAGAACCCCACCGTGTGTTTTGGGTACTTGTGCAGGATGCCGAAGACGTCCAAAAACGTAGAGCGCGAGGGGATGGACGAGATAGGCTGGGCATTGGCTCGGGCGAAGATGACGGCGTCTTGGGTCGAGAGTACTGAGCACAGAGTGCCCAGAGACCAATGGTCAGACAAGCTGAAGGAGTGAGTGCAGCGACAACGTAGATTGGGGCCCGGTACTCGGCAGTTTGGTTCTTTCGGTGATTGTCCGTGATTGGTAGGGACAACAACAGAAAGACGACGACGAACGTTCACAAACCTCGACCGCATTCAATATCTTCCCCGGGTTCCCATGCCCACACCAACAGTACCTTTTGCGACTTCGCGTTCGTGAAGACCGGCCACTGCGCTGACTACGTCAAGCCACACCAGTTTGAGAGAGAGGTGGAGGTACGCGAGCTCCGCGAGTTGCTTCCTCCGCACGTCAAGGAGCTCGACGAAGATGTAGTCCTGGCGATTCGCTCGAAGCAACATGCCAGCATCAGGAAAGTGAATCCCGTAGGGCGTCTGCGTGTGCTTTGTTCGCCTAAGGTTACTTGTAGCATTTTCATTTGGGGTTCGAGTGCTGTACAGGTTATGGTGGATGGGGGCAGCCCAGAACTAGACTAGTTATTATGTGTTTCTTTTGCTGTTTTGCATATTCACACACCCTTCATTTCCCCCTGCCCGTTGTTGTGACGGGTTTCACTAGCACATCTGCAATCACTCGGATAGGGGCGAGCGAGGAGGGACGGTAGCGTTTCTCCGCGCAAACAACTACAGGCGGGACAAAGTCGCGGGTGGAAGCCCAAAGTTTTGTTGTTTTCTGTTGGTTCTTGGTATGGCAGGTCATGCGCGCAGACCTCAATTTTCGCCCGATGCTCGTCAAGCACGAGAGACTGCACGAAAGCGCTTTGAACAAGGCCAGAACCTTGAAGCTGCAAGTCACTTAGCCAGTGCAACCACGTCCACGAGAAACCGTCGGTAGCAACAACAGCGAGGGTCTTGGCTGCACCGGCTGCAAAGCACCAACCTCTTGAAGGTGAGGACCATAGAGGTAGAGGATGACCACGCCCTCTCGAACACGCCTTTATGTGCGACCTGTCCTATCGCGTGGCCGACCGCCGCAATCCACCGCTAGCCTCCGCCGCTGGCATTCCATGCCCGGTGTGACCATTCATGCCGATTTTAACACCGGTTCGTGTCCATCTTACCATTCATTATATATTTTCGCGCGGCGTCTATGTATCACGCCATGTACGAAGTATGTGTTACTTCTTATACCACACGCCATTGTTTGAACATGGCCGCCCTGTTCACGCTTGTTGTCCCTCGTCCCCCTTTTTCTTCGCTCCCCTCGCCTTCGCTATTCGTGTTCCGTCAGCAAAATTCGCCACAGTGGTGGGTGCACGAACGCCGACTTTTCGGAGGACGACGAAACGTCGAAAGTGAGAGCCTGCGAGGACTGCCACCTCAGCAAGCAGCCACAGCAGCAGCGACAGCAGCAGCCAGAGGAGCCGGAGGGTCCTGAGGAGGGGGGAGAAAAGCAGCAGGATGCCAGCAAGCGCCCCGCCCCAGGACGTTCGGGAGACGCGGAGGATCGCGGTCCGACTTCCCCCTCCGGACAAACCGGCGGGCGGGATAAGGGAAAGAGGTCCAGCAGGGACCCAACGCCCTCGTCACCGGCACCGACGTTGCCCACTCTCCCGTCCTTGCATGGCGGTACGGGTGACGACCTCAAGACCCTACGCAGGTACTGTGACAATGAATGATGAAGGCGCGATGTACACTACTAGTACAATTTCCCATGATTCCCTCTCGAGCTTGATTGTTGACGCTAGGCCCGAAGCAGAAAGAAATGAACAAGCGAATAACCCTAATTCTGACGTAGTGCTTCTTGTTACCGTGGTTTCCATGCCGCACGCCCTACCACNGGAGGGTCCTGAGGAGGGGGGAGAAAAGCAGCAGGATGCCAGCAAGCGCCCCGCCCCAGGACGTTCGGGAGACGCGGAGGATCGCGGTCCGACTTCCCCCTCCGGACAAACCGGCGGGCGGGATAAGGGAAAGAGGTCCAGCAGGGACCCAACGCCCTCGTCACCGGCACCGACGTTGCCCACTCTCCCGTCCTTGCATGGCGGTACGGGTGACGACCTCAAGACCCTACGCAGGTACTGTGACAATGAATGATGAAGGCGCGATGTACACTACTAGTACAATTTCCCATGATTCCCTCTCGAGCTTGATTGTTGACGCTAGGCCCGAAGCAGAAAGAAATGAACAAGCGAATAACCCTAATTCTGACGTAGTGCTTCTTGTTACCGTGGTTTCCATGCCGCACGCCCTACCACCCACTGCTTGCCGTCGACATACAGGGCTGAGTGCATCCGCATCAATGACGTCATGCCGGTTAGTCGTGATTTCCGCGTGGAAGGGTCCGACGCTGCTATCGAGGTCGACGGTGACAAGGCCATGCTCTTGTTCGTCGCTCTCAGTGTGAACGACGATCTGCTCGGGGACAATGCTCCCTGGAAAGACCGCCTCTGCAAGATCATCTACCGCGTCTACGACTTCTGGCACGAGCAAGGCACCATGATCGTCCACGTTCCTCACTCCTACCTACACCGTGGTCGGCGCATCAAGGTCAGTGTTGTCTATTGCTTGTTTTCTCCTCGACGAGCTTGGACATCAGCATGGTCGTCGTCGTCTCGCTTTCGAGTTTTTTTGTAGCGGGGAATGACGTGGAGTTTGGAGGGACTATCTGGGCGCGAAGAAGAAGACGCTCCCGATGCCCTTTGTCCCCTTCGTCACACACGGACTAACAGGCGCCGTCCTTTTTCGATTGTGTCTTGTTGGGTTTTTTTTTCTTCCCTTTTCACCGTGTAGACGCCCTCAAGCAGTCTGATGTGGGACTGGTTGTAGGAGACAATCCGCTGGCTTTTGTGTACGGAAAGAGGGGAGGTGGGATTACCTTTACATCCAAGGAAAACCATCTCCTTGGAGTGTCGACATCGGTCTTATCGCTCATCCCAATGGCGCTAACCTCCGATGCCACAAGGACGTGCTGTCGCAGAACTTTCCGGGAAAGTTTTGGGCAAATGGGGAGCGGATTCCTGTCAACAATGGCGATGAGGGCGTCATGAACGACGTTCCCTACCTTGGGGCTTGTCGATCGTGCCACAACAACGTCGCCTCCTGGGGGATTCAACGGTGAGCCCTTGAGTCTTGAACACGAGCCGCTTGACTCCGCGACGTCAGAGGCTAGTACTTGAAAAAAAAGTACTTCATCCTCGTCACCCATGAAATGCCGACTGGCGTGCGGGGTTTGGATATATCCCCTTTGATATAGATATATTTCTATTCCCAACTTAGTAGCAAGTTTGCGTAGATGGCGATGGGCCGGAGGGGGTGGGGTGGGGGTTACTCTCCTCGCGTTTTGCATGCCTTGGCGATGGTAGACCGTTGACCGCGCGTCCTCGACAGGACGGACCACGTGGTAGATGGGGGTGGGGTGTGTCTTCATGGGGGTGTGTATCGGCAGGATGGAAGAAACTATTTATTGTATTACGGGTGGTGTACGGGGGCTTGTCATCTTCCCTCAACTGAGAATACGCCCTCACCCTCGTTCGATGAGTGCCAAGTACCAGAATTCAAGATGCTGCACAAGCCCTACCGTATCGTCATGCCTGACAGTTCTGTATCCTCTGTCGCTTCATGCATTCCCCAAGTTTCATGAAGCAAAGGGACACCGGCATGACGCTTACCGCCGACAAGGAGGGTGTCCTCGAGAGAGCACTGAAGTACGGGCGGAATGTGGGCTTGTTCATCACGGACCTGTACGAGCGCGAAGGCATCACGAAACGGTCGGAGCGAGCCTTCGAGGATCCCTGGAGAATGGGAACATTTATGGTGGGTACCCGAACGATACTTGTTGTGCAATAGCGACATGCATTGCGGCTTTCCCCTTGTTAGCACATCCATCACACAGGTCCTCCCACCCAGTGAGTGAAGGTCGACTTGCTCGACCTTTTGCTTGCTAATGCCTCCGCTTTCCTGCCGTCGTTGGTATTTGTTGAAGGAAAGTCGTGAGGGATACGTGCGATGATTGTACGGGAAAGTTACAATACAATATATGCATAAAGTCTATATGGATACGTAGTCTGCAAGTATGAAGCGAGATATGAGATATGCATGCAGGTTACGCGGTCGTTGAGCCCGCCAACCGCCGCTCCCGCCCTTCCTTTCTGAACTCCTGTATTATTTGCTGCTTGAAATCTCCAAAGCGGAAATCACCGGCCACCAACTTCCACAAAGTCCGCCATGGAACGCTGCCGCTTGGCATTCCCTCGGATAACACCCCGCGAGGTATCGTCGACCAAATCGACACCTGGACGGAAAATTCGATTTCAGAGGGGAAGGATGGAGAACGCACTAGGATCCAACCCATGATGGAAGTGGCGTTTAAGGTGGCTCTTGACTTCCAGTGGGAAGTACGCCTGGAAGTGAGTGTATTACAAAGAGTTACCTTGCATTTTTGCAATATTGTTGGCATGTGTGTGTATGGATGTCGGGAGGTGGGCGGTCATGATGGTTTCGCCTCTCAGAATCACAGGCTTTCAACTGATAAAAAAATAATCGCGGTATCACCGAACCCTTGAGTGTGGGTAGCGTCCACCGTTTCATGCCGCAAATTCTCCACACTAATTTGCACGATATCTCCCTCGAATCTGTTGTCCGGTTTGTATAGTGCTCTACCCTGTTGTTCGTGAGGACCCTCTGCCTGCTCCTGTTCGTCTCCAACTCGTCAACCCCCAACTCTGTCCGCATGTCGTGCCGCAGCCGCCGGAAGAGGCTAGTGTGGTTCTCTTCGCCCTGGATGCCCAGCGCTACAGGGTGGGCGCTTCCGACCTGCCCGTGTGGGGGGAGTACATCGTGTACGATTCGCGCGAGGAGGTCTATGCTTCGATACAACCCGACGACAACGAGGAAAACCTCCCGTACGTGCGGCTCCTTCACGTCGCTGACACCCAACTGCTATGGCGGATGTGTAAGGAGGCCGAAGGGAGCGTCGTGTCCGAGGACGCTGGCCTCTATCTTAGGGTTGCCAAAGCTTGCCCGGCTTTCTACGCCTTGTGGGATAAATCCGGAGACAACATTGGAACCCACGAGGTTCGGAACAGGTGTGCACGAACTGACTCGACGAGCGATCTGGTTGCGAAGTTCAGAGGAACCGGTTCTATTCAGTTCCCTGTGTTCCTCAAGGTGTGCCAGAAAGTTGCTGCCAAGAACCGGGGTCGAGTGGCACACGTCCAACCAGGCTTGTCTGTCGTTCGCCCTGGATGGTACAATCGCCGGAAACGGAATCATCCAGCAACGACGAGGACGGGAGTCCCTAGAGTTGTTTTCCACACAGAGGCAGTACAGAGAAGAAGTCGACTACCGTTTTTTTTTCTTGCATTTGTTGTTTCGGCTACATGGGTAATGGCAACGGAGAGATGGTCGTCTTCAAGGAATAACAGTTGCTCTCTGTGTCATTGGCGTGGAGACTGCTCCGGTGCTAAAGGTAGTGAAAGAGGTGAGGGGGTTGTGAGGGTGTACTTTTTTTTTTTTTGGGGGGGGGGTACCGGGAGCGGAACCACACCCACACAAGACTCGTGTGTGGCGGCAGTGGTGGGTGGGCGTGTAGTCGTAACAGGGGTACTTACCAAGATTGGTGCCTTTATGGCGATTCACGCATGAGTACTTAGAGTACGGATGCGGAACCACACCCACACAAGACTCGTGTGTGGCGGCAGTGGTGGGTGGGCGTGTAGTCGTAACAGGGGTACTTACCAAGATTGGTGCCTTTATGGCGATTCACGCATGAGTACTTAGAGTACGGATGCGGAACCACACCCACACATGACTCGTGTGTGGCGGCACAACTGCCGCCACACACGAGTCATGTGTGTGAGTGGTGCGGCATTGGTGCTATAAGTACTCATGCGTGAATCGCCACGATGGCAACAACTCTGACAAGTACCCCTGTTACGACTACAAGCCCACCCACCACTGCCGCCACACACGAGTCATGCGTGTGTGTGGTTCCGCATTCGTAGTCTAAGTACTCATGCGTGAATCGCCATAAAGGCACCAATCTTGGTAAGTACCCCTGTTACGACTACAAGCCCACCCACCACTGCCGCCACACACGAGTCATATGTGTGTGTGGTTCCGCGTTCGTACTCTAAGTACTCATGCGGAAATCGCCATAAAGGCACCAATCTTGGTAAGTACCCCTGTTACCTTTACAAGCCCAACCACCACTGCCGACAGATGTTAACCAGTTCAACCTCACGCGGGCCATGGCGAGGGACGCGGAATGGGAGAAGGCGTACCGAGCTATCCAGAAGCTCTGTCCGGCGGGGGAGAGGAGTGACGCTTTGAGGCCTGGCGTCTGGCTTCAGGTGATGGACACATTCCTGGAGCCTCAGCAGATGTACATCACCAGGAAGGGCAAGACCCGAGACGTGTTCGTCGACTACCAGCGCAACCGAGTAGGAACCCGAGCTGGTGCTGTGAAAAGCGTAGAGGGTGCCAGATGTGGCGACGTAGTCATATCCTGCCGTGCTTTGCCGTGCTTGTTGTGCTTGTCAAGTAGAGATCGTGCATGTCATCTTCGGTGTCCGAAGAGAGCGTTCTTGAACATTGTTTCGCTCTGGGGCTTGGATGTAGTCGATGGTGATCCATGTGGCGCAGAACGAGGTTGCAGCACCGATTCACTTATCCTCTACCCCAACCACACACCGTCACCCCAAACAGCCCGATCATAATACCGTGCCGTGTCTCGTGCTGACCCCCGACATCCCATACCGCACTCGTGTCGGATATCTTGCCTCCCGAAAAAAGTTGCAGCCCCCCGTCGACAAGGTGAAGCTGGCGCAATCGATCAAGAGGGTATGGAACCGCGCGAAGGCGGCCTTCTTGGCAAATAAGCAGGCCGCGTCCAAGAAGACCGGAGAAGGGACGATGACAGCGGAGCAGGAGAGCGAGATTCTCGCCAATAACTCGGAGGTACGACGAACTGTTCTACATTAGACGATCAAGTAGAGTTTGGCCGGTCGCATCTTTACTTGTTGTGGTTGAACACAGTGGCTCTGTCCTAGGGAATATAGTCGAGTGGGCCGGCGGTTAGATAGGTCGCCTGTGGTCGTCAGGACGTTTGCCAATCGTAGAGTCTTGGTAGAAGACGAGGCTTGCAGCAGGTTCGGGAGCCAATCGGTGTTTGGTTTCGGAGTCGCGCGAACCCACCTTGTACTTGGTTCCCGTCAATCCCCCCTACGCTACGTTGCCGGTCCAGGACTACCATCTGATGTTGTCCATACTATACCAGCAAGCTGCGAAGGAGAAGGCGATGGCGGGCGACACGGTTGCGAAGGAGCACAGACAGGACGGCATGAGGGTGCGGGACAAGGCTGCGGGTATAACCCCCGGCGGAGGTGCCTCCGGTTCTTCAACAGGCAGGGGTGGAAGATCTGGTCGCGAGCGAGGCGGAGGTTCCGCCCGCGGTGCCTCCGACCGTGTCGGAGGTGTTGCGCGCGGGCGGGGGGCTTCGGGGAGTGCGTGAGGTAGCTCGGCCGGCGCGGGTGGGCGTGGCCGTGATTCCACCTCGGGGACCCGAGGAGGCGCTTCGGGCGGGAATGGACGCGGTCGTGCGTCTACGGGTGGTGGACTCCCCGGGTCGTCGGCTGGGAGTGGACGTGGGAACGGCTCAGCTGGCCGTAGGCGCACCTCGCGAGCGTTCGGGTTGGTCGAGCTACCCGGCCGCTCGGTTATGAACCGAGAGCAGGAGAAGGATTACTTCGCGCCCAGACGAGGCTCTTTGGAGATGGGCGGAGAGCAGCATTCACGCGACGAGGGGCAGCCCGACGGGGAGGACGACGCTGACGGCGAGGACAACGACGACGACCTTTCTTGGGCCGGGTCGTTGGGGCAGGGAGACGACGGAAACTACGGCCCTGGTAGCGTCGATCTCGAAGACGATGACGCGACGGACATTTCCGCGGGCAGGGCGGGGCGGCAGCAGCGGTCCGCGAAGGGTGGGGGGGGCATGCGGAAGCAGACGTATCGCAACCGTCCAGGTGATTCGGATGACCTTAAGAGCATCCTGAAGAAGGCGGTGAACCACGTTATCAACAAACCCAGCCACCCTCCCCAACAAGCGTCCGCTGCAGTCGACCCCGCCCTCGCTGTGCGGGTCGGGCACAACACTCAACTTGCGCAGCGCAGTCACGAGGTTGCCCAGCAAAGTTTGCAGAAGACTGAACAAAGCAACGCCATGTTGCAAATGCTTCTGGGCCAGTTCCACCTCCACCCGTCGGGGGGGGTCCGGCCCCAGCCCCAGCACCTCCTCCGCCACCACCTGCTGCGCCAGCTTCTGCTCCAGGACCAGCTGCGGCGTCGGTTCCACCCGCGGTGGGAGTAGCCCCCCCACCGTCTCTCCCGGGTTTCGGGGCACAAACTGCGGGAGGTCGGGTTGGCGGAAGCCATCAGGCCCAACATACCCGAGCGGCTGGGGGCGTTATTGGCGGGACTGTTCCGGGAGGGCGGGCTGGTGGAGGGCGTGGGAGCGGAGCACGTCAAGAGTATGTCCCGACTGTGGGCTCACGCGGGGCTGGAGGGCGAGCTACGGGGGTGAGGCGAACGGGTGGCGCGGGGAGCGTGGGAAGAGCGGGGGGGCAACGCGGCCAAGCGACCTTCCGACAGGAACGTCCGTGGAAGCCGGCAGGGTAGGATGAGTGGTAGAGTGCCGCTCGTGTTTCCTTTCTTGGCTTTGCTTGGTGCTTGGATTCCTCCTGTTTCTCTTGCCCCCTTATTTCGAGGCGGCTCCCCGGGGTGCGGGATGTCAGATGTCCGGCCCCGGCGTGTCGCTTCCTGTGTTGGTGTGTTGGTGTGTCGGTGACTTTTTGTTTTTCCTTCCTCTCGCTTGTTTGCCATGAGACAGGACGTCCCCCCCCCGCCCCCTTGACCGCCACGATCCCTGCATGATCGTTTCCTTTGTTGGCATATAGACATTTATTTGTGGTGATGCCTACATTTTTCACTGGTGTCCTAGCCAGGAGGCAGAAGGTGCCCCCGCCCCCGTCCTTCGCCACCTCGATCTTTTTTGATCGTTTCCTATGTTGGCAGTTTTTCGGTGGTGTGGTTTTGTAGGTGCTTCCCTTTTGGTTTGCCTTGAGGCAAACATCCCCCCCCCCCATCCTTGACCGCGTCGAATCCTGCATCTTCGCTTCGGTTGTTGGCTTTACTGTGTGGTCGTTGCTTGTTTTTTTTTTCCCTTGCGTTGCCATGAAGCAATACGTGCCCTGCCCCCCTCCCTCTCCCCTCCCCTTCATTGGACTACTCGACCTTTTAGCATGGTCTTTTCCTCTGTTTTCGTTCTTCGGTTGTTTTGTGATGGTTGTTCAAGTTTTTCTGCTGTTGCCACGAGGCGGAACATCCCCCCTCCTCAGCTTCGCCGCATTTGGAAGCTTGTTTCTTGTTGTTGGTTTTGTCTGCTCTACCTGCCCCAGAAGGAGGTGGAGGTGTTTGTCCCCCAATGCCTTCGCCGCCTTTGGCCTGTGCTCTCCTTTATATGTACGGTCTACAACGAGGAAGCCCTCTGCGCCTCCGCATGAGCAGCATTTTTTTTTATGATGTGCCAGGTTGGTGTTGTTTGTTTGGGATACGTGTGTGTGGTCTTCGAATGGCATACGAAGTTGCAGGTGGAACCCTGTACGTTTTGGCCCTTGGTGTAAGGCCCCGTCCTCTTTCTTCATCGTTCTACCCCCCCTTCGTTTTCCTTTGATTTGCTGTCTTGTTTTCGAGGTTGAACTTAGACCCGCCCCCCACGCGTGTTAGCCGCGTCGGCACGCGTATTTTTTTGTTTGGTGTTCGTAGGAGCAGATCGTCATGCTGGTGGTTTGGATTGACCTTCTCCCGTGCTTCTTGCGGCCGTGGCTTGCAGATTTGTCGTGCCTATGACTCTCCTACATCTTGGAATTCCGTTCATCCGTACAGACAGGACTCCCCCTCCCCCCCCCTTTTTTTCATTTCCTGTTTTTTTGTATGTTTTGTATTTTTTTAAGCCGTTGCCTACTTCCGGTGGCGGATGTGTCATTGGTCAAGTGTGATATTTGCTTCATGCTGGTAGTACCATCTCCAGTGCAGACGCTAGTACCCGCATGAAACAAAGAGCAATATGTCTACCGCTACTCCGCCATTGCGTTGGGAGATTTTGGTGGAAATGGTCCTACGCCGTAGGTGCGCACCTTGTGCTGTGGATGATGGCTTGCCCGAGCTAAATCCTTGATTGTTCTTGCCTTCATATCGGGAAGCCTAAGTTAGGTGCTTCACTGGGCTTTCTTGGGGTCGTTTTGGTCGCCGATGCATGGCTTCAAAACCGAATAAAAAACATTAGTTTCCGGCATCGTGCACCCCATGCGTCGAAACACAACGCTGTCGTCACGGAAATATGAACATCCACCATCGTTCTTTCACGAAAACCGTAGGCTGGTAATGCCACACAGCCTCTTCGTGCAACTCTCAGCTCCAACCTATCCCGACCCGTGCTGGCTAGGTCAACCCATCTTGATAACCAGGTTCAATGAACTGTATCCCTACAAACCCTACCTCAAAACGTCTCAACCGGCATCTACACACAGGGGGGGGGCGAGGAAGATACCAAAGGACCTACCAACTTTAGGGTTCACGACAACTGTGCATACCCCGTGGGTCGCGCCTATCGAATCCAACGTTTGTGCCAAACACAGGCATGGACACCGTAGTCGACCCTACCCTTCGCTGTTCAGGTAGCTGGTAAGCGACGGGGGCTTCACACCGAAATACTTGAATGTTGAGTTGCCGTAGAAGCACGAGTGACAGTTCGTCAAAATGCCGGCGACGGCGTACTGCTTGCCGAGCCGGCGGCGCTGAGCACCACCTATTGCTTCTTCGCGTTGTCTACGTACGGCCAGAGCGCGACTACTTTTCCGAACCCCCATTCCACTGTTACTCTTACGGCGCTCATGTTCGTGTTGAAGGCCTGCTGGAGAGGGGTTAGCACCCCCTTGTATGGGGCCAACAACCAGGGAGGAACTGGATGGGCAGGGTCGCCGTACAGATAGTAAGGGGTGCCTGCTGCGTCGTTGAACCACTGCTCGAGATGTTGCAACAGGGAACTTTGCCCCATCATAGCGATATCATGGCGACGCCCGAGCATCGACCCCCAGAGCTGACGGATGATCCCGTCTGGGATGTCTGCACCTTGGTACTTCAACGCATGCTTACGCTTCCAACCATTGTACCACAGCCTCTGATTACGCCTAGGCTTAGCAATCGCGCGGACGGTACGATCGATGAAGCCCCAACAACGCGTCAGCAGGCCGCCTTTTGCGTGTATAGCCTGACAGAAAATGTCAATCTTTGGGAGGATGGCTTCGTGCTGCAACTCATCGACCAGATGACCCCAGCGATCATAAATCGCTTCTATGGTGAGGTTGAAAATCTCGCAAATCATTTGCTCCGCTATTCCCCAAAAGAGCCGGTCCCTGATCAGCGTCGTGGGACAAGCCAGACGCCATATCGTAACCGCCAGCGCAATGTCCGCAGGAACCCTCGTAACACCATATCCTCCCCTGAGCAAGCGAGTGGGGATATCGAGCACCATAGATTTAAAAGTGTGTCCA
Organism: Ectocarpus sp. CCAP 1310/34; assembly: GCA_902602495.3. NCBI lineage: Eukaryota > Phaeophyceae > Ectocarpales > Ectocarpaceae > Ectocarpus > Ectocarpus sp. CCAP 1310/34. The sequence goes on from CACKRE030004435.1 coordinate 23,379, forward strand.
AGTAGGGTCTTCTCAGGCCGCACAGTTCAATGGAGACTTGACGACAGCTAGCTGCCGATGGTACAGTAGTAGATGCCACACACACACAATCGACGAACAACGATGAAAGGTAGACGTCCACAACTTATCGAAACGAACAGTTCTGTTTTCGGCCACAGTCATTTGCGTGACGCGGTATATAGTAGGCTATTGCTGGCGGGTGGTACATAGGACCACAAAAAGAAACACACAGGGGGTGAGGGGGCTGGGTCGGAGAAGCTGTGTTCGACTTACTTCAGTATATATCAATCGGATCCTTTCGTGCTGCTGTATCATCATCAGCGTCGAACTTTGGAAGGATTGGAGCTTCTGATCCTGGGCTATATCGCCAGAGATCTGAACACAGCAGTAGCATCAACGCACACACACCCATGTTCCTATCTACTGCACAGATGCTCTCGAACACACACCACATGCGTTGACTGCGACTACTACTATACTGTTGGCAGCTGCTGCTGCCAACACACCTGTAAATTTCAATGCACTTGGGGAGCTCGAGCTCGTACAGCAGCTGACGGAAGTGAGGCTTCTCGAACCTAAATAGCTCCTTGAAGTCCATGCCCCCAATGGCATAGAAGAGGTTGTACGTCGGGTACACACCCTCGAGGATCGTGGGTGTTATCAGCTCTTCGTAGGCCTCCAATTGGACTAGGCCAAGCAAGCTCAACACGAGAAACAAGTCCTCCTCTCCGGCCAAAGCGCACAAGACGGCCACAAGCATACCCGTAATACATTCGTCATAGCGCTCAGAGCGGAGCTTAGCCCGTGCGAGGCGCGCCATGCCCCCAGGCCCGCGGGTTGTTATGTTTTCGCCGGGGGACGCCGCGGTCCTTGGTCTGGGTTTTCAAAAATATCGAATTGCGCCGCTGCTGCCCGCCGCGGGGCCCCAAGCGGCGGAATCAATTTCGTGCCAATATACTATACCAACCGTCAATTTTTCTCGTGTCAATTTAGTTGAGGTCAAAATCTTCAGGTCAATCTGTAGTGGGAACCCTAGAATATTAAGTATTGTATTGCCCGAGACAACGATAGTTGTTGCACGAAACATTCATGTGTTGTCCGAGACATTGCATCATGGGATATCATGTTATCATTATGCGCATGCTTGTACAGTATACCAACAACAACAGCAGTACATGATAAAACGAAGCGTCAACAACGTGTTTGGTCGTCGAATTCATGCAGCAAAAACGGACTAAATTGCTGGATGTATGGGTATTGATCTCTGTTCATGTATATCAAAAACAACAGGGGAAGTCAACGTGTTTGGTCGTCGGAGGCATGTAGTACACGAATACAGTACTCAAAACCCTTGTTAATCTCCGAAAATGTACCCTATCTGTCTCTGTTAAGCTGCTGTTGTCTGGCTTGACCGCCGTGCAGCGTACAAGCTGCAGAGGACCGGTTGGCTGCCAAGATGACCGACCCCGAGTTTACGGATGACCAGGAGCGGTGATTACATGTGAACTACATCAAGGCGCACACCATTCTCGGTATGCAGCCGTTCAGCTTCATGGACAACCCAGAGCGCCGCGAGTACATGGGGATGATGAACGACATCATCGACGTCAAAAACCTGAACGAGAAGCGGGTGAGAGGGATTTGAACCGTCTCGTGCATATTTACGTTGTGACCATTGACTGGCTCTTTTACCCACTGCAGCAGTGAGTGTTGATTTATGGGGGCGCCAGTTGATCTACAGAGAGGGGGGAGGTGGCGTTCATCATCATCAGCACCTAGAGAGGGGTGTGTTTGGCGTTCATCATCAGCGAGAGAGGGAGGGCTGGGGTGTTATCCTCAGCTAGCAGAGCAAAAACAATGATTCTCTCTGTTCCTCTTTCTGGGGTTGAGGTTTGATCCAGGCAGCAACTCAAAAGCGTGTGATGGGGTGACCAGAATAGCACGAAAGGCCCTGGCACACAAGTATAGAGAGCTCGCCAGCAGTACATGCATCACTAATGGTCCCAGCAGGGTGTTGGTGTGCCTCTGACCTCTCCATGTTGCTCGCTGAGGACGAAAAAACGCTGCTGCTCGTAAAAAACGCACAAGACGAAGCGCTTCCTTTCTTTCCTCGCGCTTCCTCCGCCGATAGCAACAACAGCAGTACAGGGCACAAGTTGTAGATTGCAATTTGGTGCCTAGATGGTGAAATGCCCTGCAAGTCTGCTGGGTATTGATCGAGCCTGGTCACAGACAGGACGACCCACCCCAATACTCTCGGTCGTTTTTGTTTTTTGTGCGCATACACATGTATGCGTACGTACATCACGATCCCTCTAGACTATACACATTTTTTTCGCAGAACAAAAAGCAACCCTACCGGGTCGCTCTTCGCAAAAAATACTATTAAAGTCCACCCACTGGAGGAGTTGTGCACCGAGACGGTTCGCGTATCATCAACATCAGTCCAATCTGACGTCCATCCGCTGTACGCGCGTTTGCTCCATTGTGGCCTTCAGGTAAAGCAGACGATAACCGAAGTACACGATGCTACCCTGCGGACGTTTCGCAAGGATCTGCTGGCCGTCGTGACTCCCCTGCCGGTTCTGCATGTGAACCTGGACGTGTGGAAGAGCAAGGTCTCGGGCGAATCCTTCATCGGTACGTTGGGATCAACACGTGTTTTCGGTGTTGTTTTTTTCGGGCGGTGCGCAAAGGAGAGTTTGTATCTGTTGCAAGCGTGGAGTATGTTGCTATTCAACACGAGGCGTGTTCGTTCTTAATTTTTCGCCATACGCATACATACATGCGCCGCAGAGTTTTCTTGTTCTTCTTATCTCCAACAGAAGTGATGGGACTCTTGCAAGAACTGAGAACCTTGTCGTGCCTACGACTGACCTTGTGACTTGCTACTAAGACCCGCGCACGTCTTGCTTGTTGAACGCCGCGATCTCGAACAACGCCGAAAATCAAAACGAATCGTATTCTTCAATTATTTGCAGCACCAAACGATAAGTAGTTCCACCCACACTCGGCCAAACTTGGTGAATGAAATTGTTGTGGGCGCTCAAGTGTATGGAGCAAGAGTATGGCGCGCTTGTGGGCAGGCGTGGGGAAGCAGTCCTAAGAAGACGTTGTTGTCTTGTCTTCTTTCGCCATGAAACACTTCATGGTATACCTTGTTATTAACAAGCACCCGACCCTGACCCTTACCTCGCCTCGTTCTTGTTCGTCACATATTCAGGGCTCCGAGTTTTTTTCCTCAACGCAGCATTACAGCTGCAAACGCGCCTGCTCACCATCAAGCTGTTTCGCCACTCCGCGGACCTGGGACAACTTACGGGAAAGGTCTTAAGGCTATGGCCCAACCAGGCGTTTGAGCAGTTCGGTTTGAAGGAGGAGGACTTCGCAGCCGCGACGACCGACGGAGGGCAGGACGTGAGGGCTGGGACTGGGAGCACGTGGCCACGGCTCTGGTGCCTCTGCCACCTTCTCAACCATATGATCATCGACGGCACAGGCTTGGGAAACAGCACCAAGAATGAGCTGTGCAAGGAGTTGGTCGTCGGCTGCAAGAAGATGGCTCAGCTCCTGAACCAGTCCGCCAGGGCGACCTACCGCAACACTTGACAAATTTGTTATGTGTTGTTGGCACGAGCGGGGACCTGCATACATTTTTCGGAGCCCGTTACACTTTTCGGAAGTACTTGGGGACAGAACGATAGGGCCGGCGAAAATCTCCACGATGAAGGAGCCCGGCTATACTGTTGTAGCAGGGGCACGGACATGGAATCACCTTCTCAAAGTGTCTTGTATTTTCGTTTGCATAGCTGTAGATGTGCGAAGCATCCCTTTGTCGGGATCTTGTTCCTGCTTTTCTTGCATCGCGTTGTGTTGTTTGTTGGGTCGGTAGCATGAAAGAAGGCCGCGATGAGAAATTTGTATGCTGCTAGTTCGATGACAGAAAAAATGAAAGAGTGACAACCCCCTGTTATTGTATGTTGTTCATGAAGTATGAAGAGTACGAAAGGGCCATGATTTTTGTATTCTTGGTTTTTGGCGAACGACGGCAACACAACACCAACATCAGCACTTGTGGCCGTTGTGAATGCCAGTACATTGTGGTCGATATCCAACGGGGAGTTCAGGAGTTCTTAGATGACTTAGGCGCGGAGTTGGTGTGTTTAACCGCCTTCTCCTGTTGTTTGCCGCGGGGCCGGCTAGGGGGGTCCCCTGAAAGCTTGTCGCAGCTTTTGAACGTGCGCAGGCGCCTTCCTCCCCTCCGACACGCAAAATGCCCCTGTGACATGCGAAATGCTCCGAGTCACACGTGCGACGCTATCAACGCACGTGTGAAGTTTGAGCTTGGACCCCTTCTTTTTCCTTGCGCGCTCAACAGAACCAGCTGGAGGATTTTACCGCGGAGGAAGCGGCTGACGCCGACGGCGAGGACGGGCGTGTCTCCAAGGCCAAGATCGCCCAGCCTGCCAACCAACGCTGGGTCAGCACCGCCAAAGTCTTCCACGTCATGCTCATCAAGTTCCCCAGTCTCAAGAGCTTCTGGCTAAACCACCGAAACACACCCTTCCCCTTGTTGGACAAGCACCAGGAAGTAATACGCGGGTGACTCGTGTAACCCTAACCTTCTCAGGACCTGAAGGGCATCTGTGCTGTGCTTCAACATTTGAGGGTGCTGCACCTACCATCCAGAAGTTACTTAAACATATTCTGTGTGAGTCATGCCGCTGAGGATGAACCTTGTTGCGCGTGCTTATACCTGTACCGAATTGCACAAAGAGCATGTTTGCCGTTTGATATTTATTTCGTGTCGGAAAGACCTCCACTTTGTTGGAGCCCCGGAGGGAATGCCCTATTCTGAATAAGAGCGACAAACTACCGGTCAAGAAATTGGGTCTTGAACCTATTGATTGGCGGAGAGTTTATGGTTCAGGGTTAGAACTTTTGGAATTTACAGCAACAGAGTCCGATCGGTGGGCGCCTAGGGTATAATACCTCCCTCTGTGGCCCCACCCGGCCCCATGGTTTGGATTCGCGTCTTTTCTTGGTAGTTGGAGGAAGTCTTTAGCATCCTGAACGAGGTGAAGAACACAATCGAGTTGTGCCAGTCCACGGGCGAGCCCGTTTGCCTCCAAGCGACGCAGAAGCTCCTTGCGCTTCATAGGACCACACTGAACCTGGAAGCTCCGCTGGAGATCTTCAAGGTCGCGCCGGAAGGCGGGAAGGAAAAACCTGGCGCGTTGACGGTAGCGGAACGTCCGGTGGAGAACCTTTCCGCGACAGCCGTGGAGACGCGAAAGTTGTTCCAAGAGGCACTGGCTACGCGCACCTTGAAGCTGCGGTTCGGGGACAAGTACGACAAGAACAGCTTCCTCCTGGACATGGCGATGGCACTGTCTCCGCTCGGCCGCCCGCACACTTTCCTTGAGACGCTCACTGCAACCAGCGGAAATTTCGGGACAGAAAACGAGTATTTCAAACAGGCCCCTCAGAACACCCGCGAGAGAGTTTGGGAAAACATTACCGTTCTCGGCGAGAAATCTATCGCCGAAGAGCGAGCCTGCAAGGCAGCGACCATAGGCGGCAATGATACTACCTCGGGGCAGCAACAGCAACGGCACAGGCGGCAACAGCACGGGCGGCAACGGCACCTCTGGGGGAAGCCAGGGCGCTTCTTCCAGCAACCCCCAACTTGCTGCTATGGCCACCATGCGTATCTTTGGCCCTCTACCACCCGCTGCCGGAAGCGCACCGTCGGAGCAGACATCACTCCAGGAAGCAGAGAAGGCGGTGGAAACGTGGAAGAATGCAGCGGTGAGCATTTGTCTGTGTCGGCTTGGTGTTTGCCAAGCCGCTTTCTTTGAAATACTGATGTCGGCCTACCCATTAGTAGGCCGGGGGTGCAGCTGCGTGCCCGATCGGCTTTGTATGGTTTCGTGCGCCTCTAGTGAAAGTGTAGGCGTGGGGTTAGCTTTGTATGCCCCGACTTTGGCCGTTGTACGCGAATGAGGTAACGGTGTGATGTCGAATTTTCTATCCTTGAGGTTTTCTCACTCGCAGAAGAAAAGGAAGCGCATGGAGAAAGCAAAATAATACATGCCCCTTGAATGCATTAGAACTCATGGAAATAACAACGTAGCTCATTCACATGCACCACGTGTTTGTTCCGGTCCAGATTCCGTCCGAGTTTGAAACGACCACGCGAGGAAGCGATGTATACATCTTTGGGAAGAAGCACGGCGTCACGATCTGCCCCCAACTGAAGCCCGTCGCGCAGGCCATTCTCGGGCTCCCGCCAGCACCGGCCGTGCTCGAGCGAGACTTCTGCATAGCAGACGGTGTGAAGACGAGGAAGCGGTCTTCTGTGGGCCCCGCTTACCTCGAGGTGGTGCTGTTCGCTCGCGCAAACTACGCCCTCGTTCTCAAACGCGTGTCGGAGCTGGATCCTTCGCAGAGGAAGGCAGCGATCCCCACACTCTGACTGACCCTTCGAAGCTGAGAGAGGTGGCACAGCTCGAAGTGGAGGAGTAGCCAGAATTCGGCTCTGACACGGACTACATATAGACGGGAAGCGAAGGGGCAGTTCCAACAGCTCAGCATTTGTCGTCGTTTGCCTCCTCATTTGCTGGTTGTTGGCGGAGAAGGAAGAGTCTCGTGCAAGGAGAGAGAAGGGGAGCTGGGGAGGTTGCGGGAGGTGCCGTCAATGCTGCATGCATTTGTTGTGGTAGGAAAATTCCCGCATGTTCCCGTGAAGTCGCGGGGAATTTGGAGAGTTAATCCGCAGGAAAATTGGACAGTTTCTGTGGTTGAGAGTCCTCTATCGTGCCCGAGACAACACAATACGCCATCAATACATTTTCGATATTTAATATTGGCATGATCACCTTTGCGAGTACCTCAATACAGCTTGCACTCATCTAACGACAGAGCATTGTAACGGCAGTGTGTATTGTTTTTGTTTTGGCCTATTTTTGTGGGTAAACAACATTTGCTGCAGGCGTACTTGTCCTTTTGGGCTCCCTTAGAGCATGTGTTGCAAACGCCCACAGGTGGCCAGTGGGCACTGTTGTACGGGAGCCTTGTGTAACCTCCGGCCAACGAGGGGTTATTACATGGGAGAACGTGGGGGGGTTACAGGCCGAGCGGGCATGACGTGCCGGGTTATGAAAGCGGTTTTGCGCGGATTGGTGTGTGTCGAGCAAAACTGTTACAACGTAGTCAGGCACAGTTTACCATAGGTGCGACTGCGGCAACTAGCCTTCCGTAGACAGAATACAAAAAGAAGAGATGGTACTAAGCAGAGAACATAAGCACAGAGTTGCAGCGAAGATAATTTGGCAGGCGAGACTGTAGTCGTTTTATTGTTCCGGACCCCGAAATTCCGGTACTCTGGGCCAATACCCCGGAGACCCTCGGAACCTGCTGTGTTTACTGCTTGTTTTTTATTTGTTGTTGAGCTGAGACATAAGCGCGCCTTCGCCCCTTGTGCTCACTCTCATCTAGCACCCATCAAAGCCTGACCTGGGAGTCAGTTGATAAGAACATCTATCTACATTTCTCTTTCTGAAGCTCGCTCGGGCTTACCGAGTCACCGCAGTATAACCTCTGTGATGACTACAAAGTCTACGAGCTACAGCAGCACCGCGGTGACAGCAGTGTAACCTCTGTGGTAGACTACAAAGTCTACGAGCTACAGCAGCACCGCGACCTCCGCTGCTGCAGAACGCCACATTTTGTGAGGTTATGAGCCTCGGTTTACATGTACACTAGGAGCTGAGGACATCACGACGGAGGTCAAGACATCCTACTGTGGACTACAACATCCGTCTGTGGACTTCGAGCGGAAATCTGGATTCGGAGATTTGGGAGATCATCAACGGTCAGCGGAAACGAAAGTGAGCGCACTACTTGGTCATCTACACCAAGGGGCTGAGAGTTCATTATACACACACGTTATCACTGCTGCAACAGCAGTAGTGGGTACCTCTGTGGTGAACAAACAGCAAAGTGTTGCGCGGGAAGCCTCGATTTAGACATTGAGCAAATACTTCTGCGGCGGAGACAGGAGGGAAGACTGTATCAACAGCGAAAGTCGACCGGGANGGTTTATTGTACACACACGTTACCACTGCTGCAACAGTGGTGGGTACCTCTGTGGTGAACAAACAGCAAAGTATTGCGCGGGAAGCCTCGATTTAGACATCGAGCAAATACATCTGCGGCAGAGACAGGAGGGAAGACTGTATCAACAGCGAAAGTCAGCCGGGATTCGTAGTCCTATTCACCGATTCTCTATCTAAGTGAGGAAATGGTATCAGGAGCGGGGTCCCGAATTGGCCTACAACCGTAGTTCTATTCACCAATTCTCTATCTAAGTGAAAAAAGGGTTTCAGAAGCGGGGTCACGAATCGGCAACCGGAGTCCTCTATATCAATAGAAGGAGCGGGGCTGGAAAAATCTCAGCGACAGATNCTAAGTGAGGAAATGGTATCAGGAGCGGGGTCCCGAATTGGCCTACAACCGTAGTTCTATTCACCAATTCTCTATCTAAGTGAAAAAAGGGTTTCAGAAGCGGGGTCACGAATCGGCAACCGGAGTCCTCTATATCAGTAGAAGGAGCGGGGCTGGAATAATCTCAGAGACAGATAGCTGAGTAATACGCCAACGAAAATACTCAAGACGAGATCATCAGGACAAAACCAGAAATGGAAGCAGCATCGGGAACTGGAGGCGGAGGTAGCATCAGGAGTGACGGATCCACGAACCTGGCCAACGTCATCAGAGGACTCCCCAAGTTCGATGGNGCATCAGGAGTGACGGATCCACGAACCTGGCCAACGTCATCAAGACGAGATCATCAGGACAAAACCAGAAATGGAAGCAGCATCGGGAACTGGANATGGGTGCGGTCGTCGGCGTTACTCGGAGGGACATCATCCCACTTCTCAAGGGAATGCGCAGTCCTGATCCCTCGGACACCACCTTCGCCGCATACGAGAGAGCAAACGAAGACCTCTACGCAATCCTATTCTGCCTCGTCGAACTGCCGGCTGCACTAACCGTACACAAGCACGAAGACGACACCGGCCTTAGCGGCGACGGGCAGGCANCTCTGCCTCGTCGAACTGCCGGCTCCACCAGCCGCACACAAGCACGAAGACAACACCGGCCTTTGCGGCGACGGGCAGGCATTATTCGCGGAACTGAAGGCCAGCTACAATCGAATGACAGATGAAGTGATCAGGGCTAAACTGGACGACCTGGAAAGGACGGTCATGGAGCCAGGAGAGAACCCGGACGATTTTTTCAACAAGAAACACCGCCTCCGCTCTCAACTAGAGAAAATGGGGGAAACCATCTCCGATCGCCGCTTCAAGGACATCTGTGTGCAAGGTTTCTCCGAGGACTACAAGGACATCAAGATGATGGTTTTCCGCGACCCATCATTCGACGTACAACAGATGCAAGCCACCATGCGCAACATCTTCCTTGACGAGCAAATGCNGTCTCAACAAGAAACACCGCCTCCGCTCTCTACTAGAGAAAATGGGGGAAACCATCTCCTATCGCCAATTCAAGGACACCTGTGTGCAAGGTTTCTCCGAGGACTACAAGGACATCAAGATGATGGTTTTCCGCGACCCATCATTCGACGTACAACAGATGCAAGCCACCATGCGCAACATCTTCCTTGACGAGCAAATGCGCA
>CACKRE030004435.1:33210-76244 GCA_902602495.3 Ectocarpus sp. CCAP 1310/34
GCCATCATGCGCAACATCTTTCTTGACGAGCAAATGCGCAAGAGTACCAAGGGCCAAATCGCTGGACGCGAATTCGCCATGGCTACCAAGACATCTGGCCCCATCTGCTTCGAGTGCAACGAACCGGGACATGTCAGGAGGAACTGTCCCAATCGCCAGCGGAAGGACTATATGTCAAAGAAGACGAAGCTTGCGGGAGCAACCAAGTGGTGCTCCGTCCATAACACCACTACACACTCCGACGAACAGTGTTACAGCCAAGGAGCCAGGCGACCAGAACGCACGGGAAAGGCCTTCTCTGCATGCACATACTGCATGCATTGCTCAACCCAGTCAGTAGAAACACACGCCAACCCTACCACAACAGAAACTCCCAAAGAAACAGAGAAGACCGAGAAGGCAGATATCGACTTCTCTTACGACGAAGACGCGTTCAAGGGTGGATTCATGTACCATGCTTTATGGAAAAAGGGAAGCGGACGCACTTTCACGACAACTGCAACTGGGACTTCAGCACTGGTGGATTCTGGAGCTTCTAAGACCATGTTCGACAACCGCCTCATCCCGAATGGACGTCTCGAAGAAGAACGCCCGACGCCCGAGATCATCGAGGTTGCAGGAGAAAGCAAACTGCAAGGCACCACCACTGGGATCCTACACTGCACCATCAAAGGCGATCAAGAACAGCAACTACCCGTCAAGCTACAAGGTATCATCGTGCCAGGACTAGGTCGGAACATCTTTGCACCAACGGCCCTTCTCAAGAAGGGCCTCCGATGTGTCCTGGAAGACAAGACCCCACACCTCACCATACGGGCCTTTGAAGGCAAGCTCTGCGGTTACGGACCTGACAGCAAGACGTACCGGATTTACGTGGAGGGTAAAGACAAGGTCGACGAGAGCCGGAACGTGACATTCCTCGACACTCTACCCAACACCATCCCCCCTCACCGGTGGGACGACCGTCTCGGATATGAACAGGACGTGATGAAGTTCATGTCATTGCTCGGACGCGGTACCTCTACGGGCGACGAAGACAACAAAGTGGGCTACGGAACACAATCAGAGCTCCTACTGCACGAGATGCGCAACATGCAACAAGACAACATCAACCGAGCAGAACATCGCCAACACAACGCGGGCACGTTTTTCGACGACTACTTTGCTGCTGGGGGAGATGACAGCAATGAAAACTCGCGGACTACGACACCATCCAGGACATCGTAGGACACGACGCTCGAACCACCCACGACGCCAACAGACACGGACTCTGCTTCGCCAGTCCCGATCCCAATGCGTCGATTCGGTGACCCGTCCTGCCACGCGTACTCACCAACCCACAGATGACCCTTCATGCATCCCGAAATCTCTGGAAGTGAACATGAACGGCAGAGGCACCTCTACCATGGCCGTCAGTCGCCCCGACCCACCGGAGCTCACCGAGGATCAACTACTCGATCTCACCCACCAAGCGCAGCAACGATGCCCTACCGACGCAACGGATTTTGCTCACCTGGATGAAGACCCCTTCGCCGAAGCCCGTGCGTATGCTTACGCCACAGGCACCTCGAACAAAGGGTTCTTGGGGGGGACAAACCAAGACGTCAAAACTCCGAGCGAGTACACCGAAGCCATGACTCACCACAACGCGAGCAGTGGAAGAGCGCTATCGACACCGAGATGGGTAATCTCGCCAAGCACAAAGTCTTTAAGAAAGTACGCATCAGCCTGGTACCGAAGGATGAGGACATCTTCGACACACGCTTCGTGTTCAACATCAAGGCCGACAGCCGTTTCAAGGCCCGCTATGTCGCCGGGGGACACCGCCAACGGGCAGGACGACACTTCGGAAGGAACTACGCTCCAGTCACCCGATTGGGTAGCATCCGCATGCTATTCGCCATCGCTTGCGAACACGGATGGGAGGTTTACCAATTGGACGTGGTACCCGGCGCCAGGCGACGAGGAGAGGGACCCCACGACAGGTGAAATGATGGTCTACAAACTGGAGAAAAGTCTGTACGGCCTGTCACAGTCCCCGTCACTGTGGAACGACGCCATCAATGACAGACTCATCATCTTCGGCTGGCAGCGCACTTCCCCTGACCCCTGTGTCTACATCTTCGTAAGCGGGGACGAACTCACAATCCTCGCCATCTACGTCGATGACAGCCTCATCACGGGCGGAAACAAGGAGATCGTGAACAGGAAAAAATAGGAACTCATGGACAGCTTCGAAATGACAGACATGGGAGACGTCAAGCGCGTAATCGGCATCGAAGTGGAGCGGGACTTCGAACATGGCACACTAGCCATGTCGCATGGACCCTACGCGAGAGGTATCCTGCAGCGATACGGAATGGAACAGGCAAACCCGGTCAGCACCCCCGGGTATGGAGCAGAACTATCAACCGAGCAGCCACAAGACCAACTACTCGGACCCGAGGACAAGCAGAGATTCCAGGCCATCACCGGGAGTCTCCTGTACCTTGCCCAATGCACCCGCTTCGATCTGTCATACGCAGTGCACCAACTGACATGGGCATGCGCAAACCCAGCACAGGTCCACATGGCTGCGGCCAAGCACCTACTACGGTACCTACGCGGAACGCCGGACCGGCCGATCGTGTACAAGAAGGGGCAGTTCAGACTCTCGTGCTTCACTGACTCGTCATTTGGAGCCAACCTAGACAACGGCAGGTCTAACACCGGATACCTGTGCTTCCTAGGAGGGGGCTTTGTAGTCTACGAGCTACAGCAGCACCGCCACCTCCGCTGCTGCAGAACGCCGCATTTTGTGAGTGTGAAGGAGAAAAGAATAAAATATGGGTGAGCTTTCCCCTCCCTTCCATTGTATTCCACTCTACGGTTGGGTTAATCAAGCGATACATCCGCAGCCAACTTTCCTCTCTTACGAGATGATTAGCGCAGGAAGGCAGAACGCGGGGGGATCGAACCAGCAACCTGTGTGTACAGAGTTCAACGGCATACCGCTACGGTATGTGTTGAAGCATAACACGTCTTACTCGCAAATTCCATGAATCTGTAGTGATGGGGGCGGGAACAATTGTTGCAACACCACCTACGCGGCCGGTAAGAGCACACTTAGTCTGCCGTCCCCCCCACGCAAAAAGCACAAACTCCGAGTAATGTCTTCCATTACCAATCGTTCAATGGCAAGTTTTTGGTCAGCTAAGTTTTTATGTTCCACAGCAGCAACAACATACATACGAATTGTAGAATTACTTAATGCTGAGCGCATAATTCTTTTCAGTAGAGATATTCGACCACTATTATTATATACTTTTCGGTGAAAGACGTACGTACGTACGTGATGTCGTATTGACTTTACAGAGAGAGGCAGCGTGTGTTTATAGAATATTATCGCCTATTCTCTCTCCCTTTTTCTCAGTCTTTGCTTTGCCCCCCGATCGATGCCGTGCGTGTTTCTACGCAACAAAATATAGATCAAATAGAGCAGGCCCATGTCTGTGTTGCTTCCGGCACTACATCATGATCAGATCCCATCTTAGAAGTATTGCCACAACAACACATATTGCTTTCTCGATTCCCCACTGTTTGCACTTTCAACATGTGTTGCACCCAGAAATCTTAGGGTGTTGCTTTACCAATATCATGTTGAATATTACTGTGTTGTCTAGGGTGTGGGAGATGCCGTCACAACACAGCTAACTCGACACTCCTACGACTATGTACAGTCGGCGTCTTGTCGATACGAACGTCAAGGTGGGCATGATGAAGGTCGACCCGTCCTGCGACGTTCGGTGTAAAGGAGAAATGCGAAGGATGGACCGCGTAAATATCCAGCGGTCTTCGGCAGTGGGAAAGACAAATGCAACAATGTCGCAGAAAAATGAAAAAGTTGAGCGGGATGATAGTAAAGAGAACACCGCATCCTCTGTTGTTGCAGGCAGGTTTTCTTCCACAACCAACCCGCGAACCCAACCCACTCTGGTATTTCGGCCTACAAGACTCCAATCGACGCAAGCACCGGTAGGAGAGTGCGTGGAAGATGACGTAACAGCACAACTCCACTCTCCTACGACATATATGTACAGTAGTACTGCTGTCGTTGTAGCACCACGTCAAAGATCGTGAGGGGTCCTCCTACGCGGTAATGACAACATGGCGAGAGCTCTGCGTGTACCTGTCGTCGACACATGTGGCGGCCGCACGACACACGAACGGATGTAACAACATATTCGCCTGATTGAGAGCGTAGCATCTGATTGAGAGCGAGATTGCGCGATACGCTGTAGCCGGACTACCACTGAGAGGTGGAGCTTGCTGTGTAGCTTGAATTGAAGGGCTAGCCCGTAGCTTCAAGCCGCTACCCTGGTCATCCTGTGGGAGTCTCTCGTTGTGGAGCTACAGCGGGGAGCAGAAGCTACAGCAGAGCCCACCGCCCGACGCGATACCGCCCTGAAACAGTTTGAGCAGAAATAGCCAATCTGGGCAAATCTAGCAACTTGTCTAGCTCCTCGCTGCAGCATCCGATGACGATGACACGCATATGCTCGCGAAGCTGCTGATGAGACCTTCAATTTGCACCGCTTCTTGGAATAGCCCGTCCCCTACTTGCCAAGAAATGGCAAGAGGCGTCTGGACCCGAAATTTCAATTTTTTTGGCTCTCGCTCTCAATCAGATACTTCGCTCTCAATCAGGCGAATATGTTGTTATGTTTACATCGCGTTGTAGTATGGTTCGCCGGCAGGAAGTATCCTATCCAGTTAGATCGTTGCCGTAGTACGCGGACGTCGTTCGGCGTCTACTTTATCTTGTAGGCCCTGCGGTGGCGGCGGGAGCGGTAGCAGGAAACTCTGGCAGCGACGGAGCAGCGGCAGGATGAGCATATGACGGAGCCGGAGAGCATGGTGGAGAGCGGAGCAGCGCGCAGCGCAGTGTTGGCAGAACTTGCGCGGATGGCGGAGGGGGCTTCGCGGGTGAGCACACCTGCGGCACCTGTTGCCAAACCTGCCCCCGCGCACTCGGCGGAGGTGCCGCTGGCATCGGACGGACTGTGGACAGAGATGGTGCATGAGGGCGGTACCGGCGGGCGTAGGCAGGGGCAGCGGGAGTTTGTAGCGACCCTCGCAGTAACGAGGTCGCGGGCCAAGCGAGATGGACCGGGGCCGTGGGTATTTGCTCATCTAGCCACGGAGGACGAGATCAATTATTACAAGCATGATGAAGTCTCTGCGTGTGTGTCGTTGCTCCATGACTTGCGTTTAATTTCGTTTTGCTGCAGGATTCAGCTACGTCGACGTGTGCTGCAACCGAGGCACGCTGTGTTTCACGTTGTTTTCATCTAAACGATCCCCAGGGGTATGCCCAGCAGAGTCTGGTCGCTTTGCGGTCCACATACAGCGGCCCACACACATGCAGGCCGCATGTATGTGCGGCCCGCGCTGAAAGATGAGCCGAGACAGATGTCGACACCATTTTGACAATTTGCGACACGACAGTGTTGCCGTGCGGCCCGCGCTGAAAGATGAGCCGAGACAGATGTCGACACCATTTTGACAATTTGCGACACGACAGTGTTGCCGTGCGGCCCGCGCTGAAAGATGAGCCGAGACAGATGTCGACACCATTTTGACAATTTGCGACACGACAGTGTTGCCGTGCGGCCCGCGCTGAAATATGAACGGAGACAGATGTCGACACCATTACTGCGAATAGAGAGGAAACGCCGGGAGGCCGAGAGATCAACATACGGATTCCAAAAAACAGCACCCTTTAGAGTTCGTGCCAGACATGCGACACGAGATTATTAACAGACGAACACTAAGATGTACAACACGGGACAGCCTCAAAAGGTTGGACAGGAGAGGAACGTTACCTCTTCCTCACCTGTAACCACTCAAGTCACAAATCTGAGCCAGTGACATCACAGTAAACGCCATGGAACTCGCCGATCCGCACGCCCCCCCGGCACCCATCGCACCGTCGCACGCCTGTACTGGTGCACCTCGCAACACTACCGATGATGCACACTTCTGCATCACCCGTTAGGGATTCTTCTTTTTAATTGGATAGAATCCTGTGGACAAGCGGGGGCGTTAGTCGACATGCCGCAGGTACCTACATCGGTTTAATTTTGAGGAGTGTCGCTTATTTTTAAGTTCTGCTTGTTGTGTTGGTTTGCGTGTGTGTTTTAAAGTCTTCAACCGGGAGGAATAATCGATCACCTTTTTACATCGCTGTCTTCATCAACAGTGCGCAACTTCGCACAGCATCGCAGATAGACTACTGCAAGGTATTGAGTCGCACCACGCGGCTCATTACCCCCCCATACTTAGTAAAGCGCATTACCAGCCTCTTGATTCTACAGCAGCAGTAGCATACATCATATCCCACCCCCTTCCCCCTTCATCCTCTTGCTACACACAAAGAAGACATAGTAAGACATGTACACGCACACACCCGCCGTAGTGTCGCGCTAGACAGCACGCACAAAACACAACAGACCCTCTACGCGAAAGGCGGCAGCAGCAGCAGCAGTAGAAGGAGAACACGCGCTGCATTGCGGGTGTCGAGTTTGAGCTTCTTGGGATTAGGTCTCTCGGACGAAAAAACTCAACCTGATACTGCCGCTGTTCGTTATTCGTTGTCAAAATAACGCAACCGACGTACAGTGGCTGCCTGCCGCCGCGGAGCTCACCCGTTCCCGTCGGAGGGTCGTGCATGCATCTCGGCTACACAGAGCTGCTTGTGGTTCGTGTGTGAGATTCCCTAGCAAGCACAACACGCTAGAAGCATTGTGCAGCAGCAGCGGGAGCAGAACGGGCGCTGCATGATGCGTGTTGCGTGCTGCATGATGACGGTATGGAGACTGATGATGAGCGTTTCAGCAAAAAGAAGGACCCTCGACAAGAAGCCAACCTGCTCGACCGCATCAATAATGAAAGGTAAACTACGCGGGGTGCAGCAAGCCCGTGTTGGGCGTCTGTTGGGGCAGTGGGTAGTCGGCCGTGTTAGGCCGAGAGAGAGGTAGAGATTGAGATTGCGTTGGCGTTGGAGAAGGCGTTGGAGAAGGAAACTTGATTGGAGAGAGACGGCGGTAGCGGTGGAGAGAGCGAAAGCAGTGCGCTAGATGCGCGAGCCTTCAACACCGCAACCAAGGCCAAAAGGGTCCCCGTATCTGCATCGGTGGTACCCATCAACATACGAAATTCTCAACACGTATCCCCGAGGATCCTCACGTCTAGAGACTGCTGCGAGTATATCTTACATCCCCCCTGCTCGCAACAGTATCTTTACTGCAAACTACGAAACAATATCGGATATCTCAACCAAAAGACGTCTTTTCCTAAATATATGCGATCAAGATTACTTCCAAAATATATGACACGAAAACCAAGTCCAAGAAACATGAATACTGCTGCATCGCGCGTGAAAATAACTTAGCGCGGAAAGCAAAACAATCAAATCGAAAGCCAAACCAAACTCATCAGAAAAATAATAAAAACTCATGCCAAATTCATCACAAAATCACGGTGAGACTCGAACGCATCCTTGGGCAAACTTTTCGTAAGAAAGTCTGCACGCTGGTACGGAGACGGCACGTGAATCACCGAAATCTCCTTCCTCTCTACCAGTTCCCTGAGAAAATGGTGCCTTACATCAATGTGCTTCGAGTTCGAGTTTGAGATGGGGTTCTGCGCTAGTTGAATCGCCCCCTGGTTGTCCTCGAAGACGGGGATGCACGGCATGCCGACCTGCGGCAACATGAAACGCCAAATCTGCCTCAAAAACAAAATCTCCTTCACTACGTCGCCTAGCGCGACGTACTCTGCTTCTGTCGTCGAAAGCGTGACGCATTTTTGCGTTCTGGAAAACCAAGACACAGCGCCTCCTCCACACGTCACGATCCCCCCTGATACCGACCTACGGTCTGCTGCCTTGCTTGCAAAGTCCGCATCAGCGTATCCCTGCAAGCTGAATCCCTCTACCGTACCTCTCTGAAACGAAATACCAAAGTGACTCGTCCTCCTCGCATAGCCCAAAATATCCATCGCTGCATTCCAGTGTACCAGCTTCGGAGATGCGCAATACCTAGCTACTGCCCTTACTGCATTCGCAATGTCTGGTCTAGTCTGAGTCGCCAGCCACATCAACGATCCTACCAGCTCACGAAACGGAAACTCTGTCGCCACCTCATCCGCATCAAAATCAGAAAGCTTCACACCCGAAGACATCGGAACGCTCCTACCTCCCACTACTCCATATTCTGCTGCTAGCTCGTCCGTGAAAGTCTGCTGAGAAATCGTCAACCTACCGGTCTCCTTATTCCTCTCGTAAAAGCACCCAGAATACCATCTCAACTCTCCCAGGTTCTTCACTGGCACGGACTTGTTAAGGTCAGCGCCAAACTTATCACATCTCTCCCTCTCTCCAACAGCAAAGATGTCATCTACATGTACAACCAAAATCAAAACAACACATCCATCCTCAATCAAACGAAACACACAAGCATCGGCCATGCACTGCTCAAATCCTAACGCCACCAAACACCTCTTCAGCATTGCATGCCACTGCCTAGATGCCTGTCTTAAGCCATACAGACTCTTGCCTAGTTTTACAATCATTCCTGATAGAGCTCCACATCCCTGCGGCAAACGCATGTACACGTCTTCCTCCAACTCCGAACGCACAAAAGCTTGCTCAACATCGAAATGACACAAGTCGAGGTTCAACTCGCACGCCAAAGCAGCCAACATCCTAACACATGAAACAGAAACGGTAGGCGCGTACAACTCTCCAAAGTCAATGTACTCTCTCTGCATATCACCTCTCGCTACAAGTCTCGACTTAACCTTAGTGGGCCATCCAAACTCATCTGCCTTCCAATCGAATACCCACTTAGCGTTAATTGCGTTCTCCACTAGTTGCTACTTCGCCGGAGTAAAAGTCCCCGCTTCCAACAAGCCATAAAACTCCCTTTGCATAGAGTCGCTCCAAAGGTGCCGGTGCTCCGACGCCATGGCCTCTTTGTAGCTCTTGGGGACACGAAGGTCGCTGGCCTGGCAATGCGGAAGGTCAGGGCGTTGCTCCGGCGGGCGCTGGTCTCGCAGCGTGGCGTCGATGTCTTCCCGGTTGGCGAGGAGCGTGGCAAATGCGAGTGGAAAGCCCGCTCCTGCAGCCCCCGGGTCCACTGCTGCGAGTGCTCCCGCCTGCTCTCCGGCCCCCGTTCCCCCCGGCTCTCCGGCCTCCGCCCCCCCCAGCTCCCTGCGCTCCTTATCCACCGCGCTCCGAGCCTCCAGCATCGACACCAGAGTGTTCCTGTCTAGCATCGAGATGAGTCCTGTGCTGTGCCTCGTGCCCGATCTCGTACGGCTTGGCAGCCGCGGGTCTGTCATACCCTCGGCCTTTGTACCCGGGCGAAGCTGCCGCATGGCGTGAGCCGTAAGCGGGGGCATCGCGGGGTCCGGCGGCGGCGGCGGCTGGTATGGATCGGGGGTCGCCGACGGTGACGGCGGAGAGGCAGAGGACGGATTGCCAGGAGCGGGGGTCGCCGACGGTGACGGCGAAGTGGCAGAGGGCGGCTGTGAAGTCGTGGGAGCGGGCGGCGGCGTGGTCGCTGGCGGCGGCGTTGCGGCAGGAGTCGAAGAGGCAGCGGGAGCGGGAGCGGGCGACGGCGTGGGCGCTGGCGGTGGCGGTGTGGCGGTCGAAGGCGTCGGTGCTGGGCCAAAGTTGATCGAGACGACCGGCGGCGTGAACGGGGGGGGTGTCGGCGCAGCGGTGATACCAGCGGAACCCCCCTCGCCGGCTGGCGCCGACGTCACCCACGACACGTTGTTGGTGTAGACGACGCGGCCGGTGGACGCCTTGAGGACCTTGACGGTGCCGCTCGGGTGGTTGTCGCCGCCGTTCAGGTAGTAACAGAGCGTGGCCTGGTCGTCGAGCTTGGTGCGGCGGTCCTCGCGCATGAAGCCGGGCTGGAAGAACGGCAGCACGCGGAACGGCCCCTGCTCGCCGGTGAACATCTCGTGCGGCGAGCGCCGCCCGGGGTTGGCCTTGGTCGCCGACTGGTTGAGAGCGTCGGCGGCCCACTTCGCCGATTCCATCCAAAGACGGTCACCACGCTCGTCGAGGCCGGGGATGGAGGCGAAGTCGACGTGGAACACACGGCCAGCGCTGCGGCGGGCGGCCATGCCGGCCTTCATGATCCGCCAGATGGCGCTCTCGACGACGCCGTTGTACTGCGGGACGCCGGGCGGGGTGAACTCGACGCCGATGCCGTTGTCGTCGCAGAAGCGCCGGAAATCGCCGCGGGTCCACTCTGTGCCGTTGTCGACGCGGAAACATTCGATTCGTCCGAGGTCGTACCGCCCCACGTCCGCCAGCAGCCTTTTCGTTGCCGCCAGCGCGTCGGACTTCCGCCGGAGACCGTAGACTTTGTTCCACCGCGAGGC
Source organism: Ectocarpus sp. CCAP 1310/34 (assembly GCA_902602495.3). Lineage (NCBI taxonomy): Eukaryota > Phaeophyceae > Ectocarpales > Ectocarpaceae > Ectocarpus > Ectocarpus sp. CCAP 1310/34. Next base: position 43,651 of record CACKRE030004435.1, read on the forward strand.
GCTGTCCACGGCGACGAACAGGTAGAGGTTGCCGCCCAGGGAAGGCACCAGCGGTCCACACAGGTCCAGGTGAACACGCCCGAGAGGCTTGGACGCCCTCGCTCCCGGCCCCCGCGGCACCGACGCTCGCCTGCCCTTCGCCTTCATGCAGTCCGTGCACGGTTCCAGCTTGCCGGTGAGCACGATGCCTCTCTGCTGGGCAGTTTCTCTCAAAAGAGGCTCGCAAGCGTGGGCAAGGGAGCGGTGGAAGCGGTTGATGTCAACGGACTTTTCGGTCGATCCAAGAGTGAACGGGGACGCACCAGGGCCAAGCGCGGCCGCACCCAAGTCAAAATCAGAACCTCCGTCAATGCTATCCAAAACACCAGCCACATTCGCAGCGTCACTCTCTGGGATAAATACGGGGAAAAAATCTTGATGTGGGGTGTCATCATAGCCATCCATGAGCTGCTCGTCGGTGAGCACACTCGTATCTCCAAGATCCATACCCGGGAAAGTACCCACACACTCAAAACCGGAAGCCGAAGAAGGTACTACGTCGGCATAGCCGGCGGGCGGGACGCTCTCACTCGCAGGTACTACACTGGTTGGACCAGTGGGCGGGACGCTCTCACTCGAAGGTACTACGGTAGCAGAGCCTGCGGAAGGAACACGCAATACGGACACCAATGATTCCGCGGAGCCCCCTTTTTGGGAAGAGGAACGCGTGGAGCCAACGGCGGGGGTGGTAACGGGGGATCTCACGAAGGCAGGCAAGGCAGCAGAGTCTACCACAATCGCAGACGGGTCGTAAGGCATGCGCATTGCATAGGCGGCAGAAGCTTTCTCCTCTCTAGCAAACAGCAGTCCGTTACGCAGGGTCACACCACGCTCGTCATGGATTATTCGTTGCCGAAGGGAAACAGCATGCGTCGAAAACAAGTTGAAACTCAGACTCTCGACCACAGACACGTCAGTCAGCTTCACATACATCGTCGTTGGCACACCGTTTTCACCTTCCTGGAAAAAGCTGAGGTTGATGCTACCGATTGCTTTCACCTTCAGCAGACGACCATCTCCTACAATGACATACTGCCTATTCGAGGGTATCTCCTGCAAGTCGTACATGTGCAAGTCACTGTTGGTGAAACTGTTGCTGGCTCCTGAGTCAGCTACCCATCTCTCGCTACCAGGCGGCCCCTCACTAGATTTCACACTCAGCAAAGACGAAGCACTAGAAGCAGACTCTACTCCTATCGTCACTCCTATCCTACTGAAAAAATCGTCAGGGTGAGACTTGCCTAGGGGCACCGATTGTGCCGTGCAGAGGTGGAGGTAGCCCGAAGATGGAGGCGCGCCAGGAGAAGGAGTAGAGGACGAGGAGGAAGCGCTCGCGGGGGGGGGCTGACGTTGCTGCTCGGATGACGAATCTTCGCCGGCGGGAGGGTAGTAGACGTAGTGGATGCCGCCGTCAGATGAACGGCTGTCTTCGTACCCTGAGGGGTAGCTGTAGCTGTCTCCACCGCCGGCGTAGTGGGCGTACCCGGCGTCGTGGTAGCCGCCGTCGTAGTAGTAGCCGTCGTCGTAGTCGCCATAGTCTTCGTAGTAGCCACCATCATCGTGGGCGTAGTACACAACGTACGCCTGCTCTCTTCCGTGGCCAGAACGCGCGTGCCCCGGGCCTCTCCCTGCCCGCTCTCTCTCGGCACGCCCGTCGCTGCTGTGGCGTCCCGAGGGCCCTCGACCCCCCGGGTGCCGCCCCAGACGACCACCAGGTCCACGTCCACGAAGAGGTCGCGGGGGGGGTGAGGCTTGGCTCCAGCCACCGCCACCATGACCGGTGTGGTGCTGCTGCCCTTCAACTCTCACCCAACGCCCGCCACCCCGGCCGGCTCCCGACGGCGGTCTTCCTCCTCGCTGGCTCCAGCCGCCGCCACGGCCTCCGCCGCCACCTCCGTGGCGATCCTCGGCGGCTGCTCTCGTGCGAGTCCGCCGCAGATGCTGCTGGTAACGGCATTGCCCGTTCGTGTGTAGTTCGGACTGGTGGTAGCGGCAAAAACCGGTGGGATCTTCGACGAACACGTCACGGTTTCTCTCGCCATCACGGATTTCACGGTCTTGACCGTCGACTACTCCTTGTCCCCCGGATGCCCCCCCATTGCCCCCGCCGCTCCGGCTCGCACCGGACGCGACGAGGGCGAGCTCCGCCTCGCGCCTCTGCTCCTTGCTCCTCTCGCGCTCCATCTCCATGTGGGCGTCCCTCACCACAGTCTCAAGGGCATGCAAAGTCACGACATCGCTTGCTAGCAATATTCCTTTTTGCACGGCATACGATGGGGGAAGGCCGCGCACAACGTCCTTGTAAGCATGTGTTGTGTCTTTGATAGTTCCTACTGAGGCAAGACGTAATCGAAGAGCTTCCGACCTTGCTATGTAATCCTGTGGGTTCTCCGACTCACGCATTTCTAACGCCAACCACTCTTGCTCAAGCCTAGTCTTCTCAGACTCCTTCTTCTCTTGGTAGAACTTCGTGACGATCTTCCACCCCTGCTGGGGACTCTCACATGCCATGATCAAGTTCTGGATCGGAGGGTATAGAATCTTGCTGATGATAATATTCCACAACTTCAACGACTTGTCCACCACATCAGTCCCGAAGATGCCCCTTAGCTCTGCTAGATCCACACCCCTCTTGCCAACCTTGACATCAGTGATCCCTAATACATCATATACACCCTCTTCCTGAAAATACGACACCATCTTACTGCGAAAAACATCAAACATACTATCCAAATCCTGCTCTTTCTTCACACTTCCAAGCCAAGGGTCTATGTCAGAGCCGGGGTTGACACGAAACGTGCCTGTATGGGCAAAGCCCTGATGTCCAGACATGGCCTCGGCTGTCGCCTTGACCGCTTGCGCCACGATGTTGGCGACGTTGGTGGGATTGTTGAATGATTGGGATCCCTGGCTGGAGGGTGAAGGCTGGTTGCCGGTGGGCGGTATGTCGGCTGGTGTGGGACGTAGCGACTGCTCGCCGATGGTAGGTGACTGCTGTTCTGCTGGCAGTGGGGCGATTTCTGCTCTCTCCTTCGCAAGTTGGGCGTCCACCCTTCGTTGAACTTCTTGTTGCAGCTCTTCTTTGCTGAGGGTGGAGAGGTCGATTTCGGAATCCTCCGAGGTAGGCATGATGTTTTTGTTGTGGGAGTCTACCGATTGCGCGTGAATGCACAACCCCCCGGTGTACTACGACCGCGCGCAGAATCTGAATCTGATTCGCACAGGTGTGAAAGGTAAACTACGCGGGGTGCAGCAAGCCCGTGTTGGGCGTCTGTTGGGGCAGTGGGTAGTCGGCCGTGTTAGGCCGAGAGAGAGAGGTAGAGATTGAGATTGCGTTGGCGTTGGAGAAAGCGTTGGAGAAGGAAACTTGATTGGAGAGAGATGGCGGTAGCGGTGGAGAGAGCGCAAGCAGTGCGCTAGATGCGCGAGCCTTCAACACCGCAACCAAGGCCAAAAGGGTCCCCGTATCTGCATCGGTGGTACCCATCAACATACGAAATTCTCAACACGTATCCCCGAGGATCCTCACGTCTAGAGACTGCTGCGAGTATATCTTACAAATAACGCAGAAACCGGTTCTCGCGCCACAGCAAGCGATAGCTGTTCAAACAACAGCGAGAGTCTTGAAATCGTCTCAGCTACACAGAACTCCTCGTAGTTCTCGGAAGTTCGCAGTGTGGGCTGAGACTGGCTTTTGAGACCGGTCGGGCACCGGGTGGGCTATTCTGGTGAAAATTCCACAGAAAAAAACAAACTTTTGATCGACTGAGACCCAACCTCTACCGAGCTTGGGGAAAACGAATACTTTTTCGTGTTTCGCTGCAGTGCTACTGCACCCATAAAACGCACGTTCCCGCCATTACATCCGTTTGTCCACAAGGTATTGACGGAACTGCCAGGGTTTTTGATTGGTTCCTCTGATTTGTTTCGGGCGGCAAGAGAATTGGTTGCCAACTTCATCGAGGTTCTAAATCTTTCATCCCCTATATAGTATCTGAACGTCCGTCCGAATCGTCGTCATTCGTTTTCTGGCTGCTCAAAACACAGAGTTATTTCGCGCACAACTCTCTTCGCGCGCCCAGTGGCACAAAGTCGTCATGCTGGCCGTGGACGAGTTCGCGTTCAAGAAGTATGCATACGGGCTGATGCCGCTCGTCTACCGCGGGCTGATGGCGCAAGATACAGAAACTCCTACGCGGTGCGACGGGAGTGTGTAGTTCATGTAGTGCCCGAGCGAGGGGAGCATGGGTGGGTTATTTCACGCGTTGGGTGTCGAACACGAGGCAGATCAGTACGAGCACATCAGCCAGCGGTAGCAGCAAAGAACGGTATCCTTGCAGTTTTGTGGGCGTGAACGGGAGGTCGTCAACATTCGGAGGGGGGCAGATCATGCTGTGCTGTGATCCTCGTATCCGCGCATGTGATAAAGTGACGTTGCCCCGTATAAACCTGCTCCCGCTCTATGCTCGAGCTGCCCCTTGAGGCCCACAGGTAGGTCGGGAGGCTGGGAGGCCCTGGACCCGTCTGCCATCTGGGGGAGAGTCGGGGGAGGGGGGGGGGGGCATAAGACCCTTGTTCATCTAAGGAGGGGAGTAAGCTTGGAAGTTTGAGTGCGGCTAGCGTGATTGCGTGAAGCCTGCNCTAAGGAGGTGAGTAAGCTTGGAAGTTTGAGTGCGGCTAGCGTGATTGCGTGAAGCCTGCCACGAGGTAGCCCTGAACAGTGCATGACATCATTGATCACGGAAGCTGAGATCCGCTCTTCTCTCGAATAAGGGATATCGAATACTGGGAAACTCGGTGCAGAACCCCCACTTTAGTAATATTAAATTTAAACGCAGTTTGGAAGACCAAAACTTGAGGTTGGACCTCGACCTGACCTTGGGTTTTGTTTAGCCATCGGCTCGTTGTGTGCCACCTTTTTTCGAGAGCTAGCCAAGCCCTTGTTCACTTACGAATCTCAACTAACGCGTAGAGAGATGGTCGAGGGGAGATGCATGTTTCGATTCACGACTTTGTGGAAGGCGTAATTCTACGTTCGCTTCGGTGGCAGTGTTGGCTGTTTTCTTGTTGCATGGGTCGATAGCAAACCGTCGTGAATCAGGCTAACGTTCCATTTTGCTCAAACGTTTCACAAACAATAAATTTGAGTTGAAGAAATAATGAACAATTCTCGGCACGTTTCCACGACGTTGCCCGCCGATGTGCATACGCAGTGATTGCGCTTGTAAGGTGCATATTTTGATGTATATCATGCTTGCATTGACCCCGGGGATGGAGAAATACTCTCCCCCGAAACCTTCAAGTAGCTTCCAGCATTTAAGACACGTAAAAATAACATGGTGTGTCTTAACAGCACGCGACTGCTGTATGCTTCAAGGCGCTTTGAAACATATGGTCGGGCGCGTATTTTTCTTCTGTGCTCCTTCAATGAAAGTCAGCGCCTCTCACGCGCACGCCTTGTTTTGCGAGATGATTCGTCCACACCATGTCCAGAGCAACTTGTGTCTTCAAGGTCGGCGTAAAGGACTGCGCAACTCTCGCGAGATTCTACCACACTCCACAGCCTAGTCCTTCTGACTACATACTTGGGTTATGTACATTTTTTTACCATCTCACGGACACGTCCGTGGCACGTTCGTGGACATCCTTGGACGTCCACGGACGTCCACGAAAACGGCCACGAACGTCCGTGGACGTCCGTGGAAGTCCATCGACATTGTCCGTGGGCATTTCCTTCGACATGTTCGTTGACTTGTCCACGGACGTCTACGGACGTTGTCTACGGACATGTCTACGGACATGTCCACGGACGGGTAAGTGTTCGGAAGTCCACTGTCCACGACACGGATCACGTTTGTTTCCTTTTGTTCATGTTGACGCGCGCCCGCTCCCCTGCCATGGGTCTCCCACACTTTCGGGTGTTGATCATCCGCCCGCCCATGAGCAGCCCATGGACCACCCAAGGCCAGCTCATTGTGGTCACCCCTTCGGCTGCATTTTTTGCCAAGACGGGCCGCCCATCGTCATGCCCAACAAGCAAGCCTACAATGACCATGGGCACCCCAATATGTGCAGCCCATCGTGGGGCACAGCCCACCATGGTGAACATGATGAGCATACCAATGGGCCGCGCACAAGCTCCTGGGGTACGTGCACAACCTCCCACACTACTGACCGTTTTTTCAAACCGCCCATGGGACATCCATGGGTCACCCATGGGCCGCCCATGGGCACTTCATGGCCCACCCATGGGAATCCCCATGAGCGGCCCATGGGCGGCCCATGAAGTGCCTAACGTGGCCACTTCAACCTAGAGCTTCGCCACCGGGATATAAACCTAGAAGTTACTTACCTAGAACTTAGCCACCAGCGCCAACCTAGCACGTATCGTGTGGGCTTGGGGTAAGAATTACGGTTAGCGTTAGGGTTATTTGCCGCAATAGTGCCCGTTGCCAAGCAGATAATCTATTGCTTAGGAGTACACTGTTTGGGTGAAGGGCTTTTATTGTCTGCCCATGGGTCGCCCACGGGGTACACATGGACACGCTCATGGGCAGCCCATATGGGTCGCCCATGCGCATGCCCATGCCCATGGGCGTGGGCATGCCCATGGGCGACCCATGGGTGACCCATTGACTGCCCATGGGGCTAACGGGGTGCCCATACGTAACCCATGGGTCGTTTGGGAAAACTGTAGAAAGTGTGGGAGACCCTACGTGCAGCGAACGGTGCTTTTGTGTCCCCAAGCATATTCTTGTAGAATTTTCATACTATCATGAAAGGTGGGTTCACCGAAAGTGTCTCGGCGACGCCGACACAAGACCCACGTGGACGCCTTGTGGAATTCCCGCCAAACAACGGCTTGTAGCGTCTCGTCGGAGGGTGTTGAGTTTACTCTATTTGCACCCGATACATGCCCGATAATTCTCCTTTCGTAGGGAATAAAGAATGCTTCGTTATTGGTTACCATCCAAGAATCAAACAATGCATTACCTCACCAAACTATCCTCGTCGTAGCTCATCATACCACCTAACAATGGCATCTGTCTCACGTTTGTCAACGAATGCAAAGCTCGTTTGAAGTTTTCCACCGCCGGGAGGTGGGTGATTTATCTGACACTAACCTGCCCCCGGGCGGGAAGCGAGGAAGGGGGGAGAAATACGATCTGCTCATGGGGGGAAACTCCGATTTCACGCCTCCAGCCCGAATACATAGGTGATAGGGGGGGGAGGCTCTTGAAAGGAGGGAAAAATTTCCGGCTCTATTGGTATGCGCTCACCATAATGCGCACAGTCACCGCACGTTGATTCACCCTTATCCATCTTTCAGCGTGACCAGTAAGATACCAAACGTTTCCAACGTACCTTATCCCTTCAGCAGGCGTTTTAAACGTTTTGCTTGTTGCATACCAGTATTACTACTATAGCGCACATCATTTTTACGTCCTAGTGTCCGTCCCGCCAAATGGATGGGCGGCGATTTTACAAACAGGTGGTCGTCGCGCCTACAGGACCGATCACTGATGGCCGATCGTTCCTTCCTACCATGCCAAAGGTAGTTCAAGTTATGTTTCCCTATCCTATCTCTCCTACCGATAGAAATTCCAAGCGTTCCAGCCCACTTACATATCAGTCCATATAGAGGTCGTCTTCTCCTGGTAGATGAACGGGGTGCTCGAAATCATGTATCCCTAGAAAGCTTGACGGAGTACACCGGATGCTCACAGGACCAGGCTCGCCATCACCAAGCGCGAAGCTCCGTGGGGTACACGGAGAGTCGCTTGAAGGGTGCGCTGCGTCCTGGTAAGGGTGTTGGGTATTTCGTGCGTACTTCCTGGCATGCGGATGACAGCTGCGAATAGTCTAGTTTCTTTTTGTCTGGTGCTTTCACATACAATAGGGACAGATGAAAGCACCGTGCAACTGCCTCGACGGTGCTTGGCCAATTTAGCACAACATGGTGTGGTCATCCCCTGCACGGAGTGAGGGCTCTCGACCCCACACACCATTGTCATCGACCACCATCATGGTTGCCGCGAAAATAAAATGAGGAAGAACAATAAAACAGTGGTACACTGGTTGTGGACCGCACGAAGCGATCGGCGTGCCATACAATGTCGTTGCCAAGCGAAGAAAAGACGTCAGCCGGGCGGCGGACAAAGGTACGGCGAGACTTTGGGGAATAACGTCGCGGAGGATATATGCCTCGCGGTAACCTCCCGCTTGTGCAAAGCGTCCGTTGACTCAATCACACAGCTTCAGGGGTTTAGCCTGCGGCATATGTGGGGGAAAGCGGGAGAGCCCTAGAATACAGGGTTTCAATGTATCTGCATTGACGCCGCAGATGCGTGGAAAGCATGAAGTTGCCCAACACGTCTTAGACGACTTGTGAGTGTGACGTTGGGCAGTATTACTGTGTGAGCTCATGATCATGGGGTCATGAGCGCGTGTGTGGCCTGTCCAGACACCAAACACCTTTTTAGGACGACGTTGGTGGGCATGGCACACCAACGGTTGTCGAAAATAAGGGGCCCGTACTACAGTATTATGGTGTAAGTAGCTCTACGGTACAGGATGCAAACGGGTGACCTCTATTGCGGCCGTCCTCTAGACTTTCAATTCCTCGTGCGCAATCACCACTCGCTCCGGCAATAAACGAGAGGAGTGGACGGAGAGAAACCCACGTGCATGGTAACCAGTCTACCCCACTGGGACTTCGTGAGGGCTTTACATGTACATCTAGAATGTAGTTTGTACCTGTGTGTTTTTTCCATACGTTTCCATTGTGTGTTTCGTTTGGGTGGGTTTGGGGGGGGTCTGGCATTTCTGGGTCATGTAAGCACAATAAGAAATATCCCGCGCACCTACCCCACCCCTCCTCCCCAGCGGCCCTCCCCGGTGTTTGCCATCAGGACTGGGTTTTCGTCGCTTGACAGCGATGGTGTAAAACAAGCCGATCGCTTCGTGATTTCGGCAATCAGGTTACCGTTTTTTTTTTCCTTTGTTTTGTTTTGTGCGGTAACCATTAATGGATGGTCGAGTAGATTATGTTGTGCGGGGTCGAGAACTCTCACTCCGCACAAACGGGATAATCGCACCGGTTGTGTTAAATTGGTCAAGCAGCCTCGAGGCAGTTACGCATTGCTGAAAACTACTGCCTCTGGAAGTGAAAGCACCAGAAAATCAATTAAGGCAAGGAAGTAAGCCAAGATGCCGAACACTGTTGGCAGGATGCAGCGTGCATAAAATGTGCCCCCTTTCAGTAGGATTTTATCGCATGGACTCGATTTATTAGGAAATTGTATGGCGTTGGGGGGGGGCATATTCATATGTCATGCATGCCTTAGCACACGTCCTCGAGAGGATGTAGAACTGTGTTCCCACAGGACCGATCACCGATGGTCAATCGTTTCTTCCTACTTTGGCAAAGGTGGCTCAAAAATGTCTTCCCAAATCCATCCTATCGATATCACTTCCCGCCTTTTCAACCCACCCAGTACAACCATTATGCCGTCCTCTCCTGGCTATTCCATGCCTCAACCGTCTCTCTGTATCTCCCCTCTACTTTTCGCAGCTCAGTCATGTCCACTTTCCTCCCCGTCTTGTTCAACGAGCATTCCGCAACTACATGAACAAGGTCATCGCACTCGGAGCCGCAATCACATTTGAATTTTTCGTCTTCATCGTCTCCTTCCTAAATCGTCGTCCACGTTCTCGAAGGCCGACGTCCCCGGTTCTGAGTTTGACCTCAAGCCCTGTCCCGGCATCCATTGGTCCATGCAGGTACTCCTTGAACCCTATTCCTTCGTTCAACATGCCGTACAATTCTAGAACCTTCTTATTCTTGGTTTTTTGTTTATTATCTGTTCTCTCTTGGCACAAGGAACAGGGGGGGGCTCCCCCCCCCCCCNTGATGATGAAGGTTGTGTGTGAACAAAAACAAAAGATGGAAGACAAAATGTTGGGTCGCCACTGTTGTACATTATTAGACAACAGACGTGCTGTGCCCACAATCGAAGGTGACGACATTACACTCGATCCCTGGATCGTGAACATTCTAAGAAAGTTGTTTGTCGTTTCTCGACGGAAGAGGATATATTCTCTTATAGATCAAAGCGATAGCTGTTGGGGAAGACTCACGACACCATTTCGACACCCCCATACTGCTGTGGACTACGTCGTCATCGATCGTTGACGCATGGGCCGGGGGGTTGTGATATCTTGTGTCATATGCGACACTGACCCCTATGTTGGCACTGTTGCACGTTTTGCCGTGGCGATTGGGGCCGGGGGTGTGACATCTTCTGTCCCCTACGATGTGCGTAAAAAAGTATACCTACCTACACATCCAACATGGATTTTCGGAGTTGTTGCAGCAGTATTTCAATAAAACATCTCGTCCGCGTCCGCGGACGTCCGTGGATGTCCATGGACGCTTCAGTGGACCGTCCACGGATGTGGGTGGACGCATCCGTGGACCACCGTCCGTGGACAATTCATTGGACATGTCTACGGGTGTCCACCGACAATGTCCACGGATATCTTTCCGGTGTCCATGGACACGTCCATAGTAATATCAAATAATGTAATCATTGACATAATTACGCACGCCTGTGTATCCTCAACCCATTTTTTCCGCCGGTCTGCTTGTCGTGGCACCTCCTTTCACTTGCCCCCCGCCACCCCACTCAATACCCAATAGGCTGTTCCGGAACTTCTTCGCATGGTTGACTTGGGAAAACAAGACTCTGCAGCCCTGCCTCGACTTTGACACGGAGACGTTTCGCGAGTTTGGCATCACACCCAGTACGCGTGCCCCTACCTACCCAAGCGGGGTACGTTGTCCAAATCTAAACGTTGTGCGGTGCATGCAACCCTGGGCGCGACATATCTGTTGGGCATGTTCGGCGGTTTACCTGTGTGATATTTCTGTGCGTGTCTGATGAGAGGTTTCTCGCCGTGCTCGCCACCTTATCACGCATGTCCTAGCTTTACCCTCCCGAAGACTGCAGCCCGTGCACGTATTTTGGGATTTAACAAGAACAGGCTAGCAAAATCGCGCACTGGTTTTTGATAAGCCCATGTCATATGTAGCAGACACTTCATTTATTCTACGTTTGTTGGTCGCGGTCGCTTTCATGTCTATACGCATGAATATTGCCTGCAGGCACCCCACCTGGACCCTCACCCAGTAGTTTCAAATGCCGTCGTTGACCTGGTGGTGCCTTCACGCATCGCATGCGGCACATTTCTGACAACATCGTCGCATCCGTCGAACTTGGATCAGCTGCACATCCGCTCCGATTCCAAAGTTGATGTCTGTTCCACCATTCGTTTCACCATCTGATCTCCTCAACTTGCACATGACCGCTTTTGTGCCAGCCCAGGGACGACGAGTTCGGAGATGGCGCGAGCGACGACGACGCAAATCCGGACGACGACGCGTTGGCGTTGCCTGTCGAGGCGGTCACGCCCTGATCTCCCGTTACTGCCGGCATTTTCAGGCGTGGGCGCTGAATTCGTGCTTCGTTCTGTGCGAAACGTTACAATCCCGCATGGGTTGTATCGGGGCGTCTCGGAGCCTGGGAGTCTCCCTGCGTCTGAGAGTGCTGCCGATTTCCCTATCGGTGCATTGTACTTGAATGTTGTAGGAAGAGTCATAACACAAGAAGAGCTACAGTATTGTGTGCCCCATGTGCTGATTTCTGATTTATGTGGTCGGGTTTGGAAACCGGGACATTTTGGTTTTCTGCATTATCTGAGATTGTGCGGAACAATGCATGCGAAAGACAACGCGAGACCGCGCAGCCTGATTGAAACTAGAAATCAGCGTGCATATGTAGCACCGAAAATTCCTTGATACTTTATCTGTATCAGAAGTCTGGTCTGATACTTACACGTTGACGTTTAGCCTTTGGCTGGGTGCGTTAGAGAGGCAAGACATATGCAAAGCTGACAAATAAAATAAAATCGAAGCCGTGTTAAACACAAAAATTAGGTCAACATATGCCCATTTTGGCCTGTTTTGAGGATTTTTTTGATAGCGTTTTTGAGATTTCGTTCGAGAATTTTTCTGAAATTCGTGAGATCAGTCGTGATTACCACCCCCCACACACTGTAGGCGGGTGTGGGAAGCGTTCCCCGTTCTCCTTTTATTTTATTTTGATCGGTCTCCTCGACGCTCTTTCTCGTTTGGTGCGGTAGCTGGTCATTCTTTCTATCATTTTGTTTCTCTTCCGAGTGGTCTTTGTACCCTATTTTTTTCTGTTTCTTAGTGGGGTCGTGTATGCCGGGTTTTGAGACCACGGGCTCCCAATCTTTTTTTTTTTTAGAGCTAATGTGAGAAACAACAAACAAACAAACAACAAACTATGCAAACGATGGATACCCATACACTATCAATATGGCTTTAGTATAAGGGACGTATGGTTGATGGCTGAGTCTAGGCGAGGTTAGCTTTAGGGTTGGGGATCGTTCTTGGTTTTTTGGGGCTGGATAGGCTCAATGCCCCACGTACCCCACCCCCCGGAAAAAGGCAAAATATGGCCGTTTTTGGGCCGACTCAAAGTCTTCCGGCCGTTTAGTCGCATGGTTCAAGCACCAGCTTTTAAGAAAAAAAAAAAATCTTGCTGAAAACACGCCGTAGAATTCAACAAAAAAAACGAAAAACAGATCGGACACCGTTAAGGCGGCGTATAAACCTAACAGACCAGACTTATGATACAGAGGAAGTATCTTTATATTTGGTGAAATACAGTGTAGTGTGTACCTCATCTAGCCCACGGAGGAATGACGTATCCATATATTAGCGTTGTAAATTATATGTTCCGTCCGTGCAGCTCCGTCGGTGACCTCTGATGTCAGGCGTTCGTGTTGTATAGATAGGCAGTAATTCGACGCAGGTGGTGCTTTAATCGCGGGTTCCCTTTTTTGATGATGCCGAGGAGCCTGATGGAAGAACCTCTACTGTTGCCCTGATTGTTTAGCGTTAGATAGATGTTGTTCCCGCCTTTTTTTGTATGGTGCAGTATTGCGTGATGATACACAATACGACATTTTTGGGGTGAGTCTTGAGCCCAAATATTATAATTTAAGCCTTTGAAAGATAAATGGGCACGCTCCTTTTCCTCGTAGTTTTTTTTGAATCGCTGCAACGCGCAAGCGGTAAGATAACCTTTTGCGCTTTGTTCTTAATAGTGCTTGAGTACGATGGACGCGTTCAGAGTATGTTGACGTGTGATATTCTGCGCTACTCACGGACGACAGCGAGGTGATCGATGCAGCACTTAACCACAAACATGAACCATAAGTTTAGAACGTTATCGACAACCCTAGTAGGGGTGTGGCTTACGCTAGGGTGCGCATCCCAACCTTGCCCAAGGTCGCCACCTGCCCGAATGGTGAAAAAAATGCGACCTTGCCAGGCCTGCCACCCTGGTGATGACATTCACATACCCTTGCTCAAGGTCGCTGAGGGCACGTTTCCAGGGTCTGGTCTGTTTGATATACAACATATTTACTGAGTCAAACAGTCAGCGCTCACTGTTTCGTTCAGTGGATATGTTGGTTCTCTAACAAAAGTACAACCGACCGTCGACCCGCCTGCGAAGTACAACGGACGCACCTACTCCTACGTCGCCAAAGCGACCGACGTCCTTACCAGAATGCGGGAAGTGCACCTACTGCGCCACAGGACCGAAACCACGCAAGCTCTGCACGCCTACAACATGCAAGTAGCATCTGAAGGCTACCGCATCGAGGTTCTTCGCTGTGACAAAGGGGGAGAGAACACTGGGGAAGAAATGCGCAACTACTGTAGGGAGTCTGTGATCAAGCTGGAATTCGCCGCGACCAACACGCCCCAAAACATCGGAGTGTCAGAAAGGGATGGCCAGACACTTGCGGCTGTGACTCGAGCTCTACTGCGCGATGGAGACTTTCCAAAACACATTTGGGGGGAGCTCATGATGACTGCAGCATTCCTGACCAACAGGACCCCACACGCGGCGCTAGGGGGAGCCACGCCGTATTCCAAGATGTACAACACAACCCCGGACCTTTCTCGACTTCGTGCCATCGGCGCCCGCGCGTTCGTTCATCACGAGCGATACAAGAAGAAGCTAGACGATCGGGCCTTTGAAGGCAAGCTCTGCGGTTACGGACCTGACAGCAAGACGTACCGGATCTACGTGGAGGGCAAAGACAAGGTCTACGAGAGCCGGAACGTGACTTTCATCGAGACTCCACCCAACACCATCCCCCCTCACCGGTGGGACGACCGTCTCGGATATGAACAGGACGTGATGAACTTCACGTCATTGCTCGGACGCCGTACCTCTACGGGCGACGAAGACAACAAAGTGGACTACGGAACACAATCAGAGCTCCTGCTGCACGAGATGCGCAACATGCAGCAAGACAACATCGACCGAGCAGAACTTCGCCAAAACAACGCAGGCACGGATTCCGACGACTACTTTGCTGCTGGGGGAGATGACAGCAATGACAACTCGCGGACTACGACAACATCCAGAACATCGCAGGACACGACACTCGAATCACCCACGACGACAACAGACACGGACTCCGCTTCGCCAGTCCCGATCCCAATGCGTCGATTAGCGGTGACCCGTCGTGCCACGCGCACTCATCAACCCACAGATGACCCTATCGACCCTTCATGCATCCCGAAATCTCTGGAAGTGAACATGAACGACAGGGGCCGNGCAGGACACGACACTCGAATCACCCACGACGCCAACAGACACGGACTCCGCTTCGCCAGCCCCCATCTCAATGCGTCGATTAACGGTGACCCGTCCTGCCACGCGCACTCACCAACCCACAGATGACCCTATCGACCCTTCATGCATCCCGAAATCTCTGCAAGTGAACATGAACGACAGAGGCCGCTCTATCATGGCTGTCAGTCACCCCGACCCACCGGAGCTCATCGAGGATCAACTACTCGATCTCACCCACCAAGCGCAGCAACGATGCCCTACCGACGCGGCGCATTTTGCTCACCTGCACGAAGAATCCTTCGCCGAAGCCCGGGCGTATGCTTACGCCACAGGCACCTCGAGCAAAGGGTTCTTGGGGGAGATAAACCAGAGATCAAAACTCCGAGCCCTTACACCGAAGCCATGAATTCACCACAACGCGAGCAGTGGAAGAGCGCTATCAACACCGAGATGTGTAATCTCGCCAAGCACAAAGTCTACAAGAAAGTACGCATCAGCCTGGTACCGAAGGATGAGGACATCTTCGACACACGCTTCGTGTTCAAGATCAAGGCCGACAGCCGCTTCAAGGCCCGCTTAGTCGCGGGGGGACACCGCCAACGAGCAGGACGACACTTCGGAAGGAACTACGCTCCAGTAACCCGATTGGGTAGCATCCGCATGCTATTCGCCATCGCTTGCGAACACGGATGGGAGGTGTACCAATTGGACGTGGTAGCTGCATTCCTGAACGCGTACACCGACAGAGACGTCTNCCTGGCCATCACCGGGAGTCGCCTGTACCTTGCCCAATTCACCCACTACGATCTGTCGTACGCAGTGCATCAACTGACACGGGCATGCGCAAACCCAGCACAGGTCCACATGGCTGCGGCCAAGTACCTACTACAGTACCTACGCTGAACGCCGGACCTGCCGATCTTGTACAAGAAGGGGCAGTTCAGACTCTCGTGCTTCACTTACTCGTCATTATGAGCCAACCCAGGCAACGGCAGGTCTACCACCGGATACCTGTTCTTCGTAGGAGGGAGACTGATCAGCTACGGAGCCAAGGCACAGACTCTCGCAGCACAGAACACCGTGGAGGCCGAACTTCAAGCGCTGAGCTTCAGTGCTCGCGAGGCAGTCTACATCTCCAACTTCATGACGGAAATCGTATTCAAGATCTTTCGATCGGTACCCATCAACAGCGACAGCACCGTAGCATTGACTGTGGCCAGCAACGCGATGTTCAGCTCTAGAACCAAGCACATCGCGCTCCGGTTCTTCTTCCTCAGGGAACCCACGAAGGAGCACCGGATCACTCTTCACCACCAACCTAGTGACACGATGTTGGCGGACATCGCGACGAAACATCTCCCGAAGCAGCGATTCGCCACCACCATGCAACTCATCAAGGACTACAAGTGCTAGAAGATATGAAGCACAAGATCGCATGGTGTGGTTAAATGTTTTGAACGCGTGTATTGCTCACAGGATGGATTCACTCATGTGGAGGTCGACATTCTTTGATATGGATGGGGAATGGAGGGGTCGCCAAATTGGCAGCGAAGTGAAGTTTTGGAACATCGGCTACATGCCTAATCGAGGGGTCGTGTCGAGGAAAACTGTTACAACGTAGTCTGGTCAGGCACAGTTTACCATAGGTGCGACTGCGGCAACTAGCCTT
Source organism: Ectocarpus sp. CCAP 1310/34 (assembly GCA_902602495.3). NCBI lineage: Eukaryota > Phaeophyceae > Ectocarpales > Ectocarpaceae > Ectocarpus > Ectocarpus sp. CCAP 1310/34. Next base: position 60,103 of record CACKRE030004435.1, read on the forward strand.
CCGTAGACATAATACAGAAGGAAGAGATGGTACTTAGCAGAGAACATGAGCACATAGTTGTAGCGGAAATGATTTGGCAGGCGAGACTGTAGTCGTATCATTGTTCCGAAGACCGAAACTCCGGTACTCGGGCCAATACCCCGGAGACCCTCTTGTTCTAGGAATATATCGGAAGCATGCTAGGTCAAGGTCGACCGGTACATCTACGTAGAACGTGTGTAGCTTCTGGAAACCTTGTGGAAACTTCTGGAAGCGTTCTAGACCTAGGTTGCACTTCATACTTTTCTAGAACGTAAGAGGGCTTCCAGCATCATGCTGGAAGCATTCTAGATCTTTCGTGTGATTGGCTTATTTGTCCGGTATTCGAGGAGAGTGCTGCAGCCCTAAGCTCGCCACCCCTCTCACTCTCATCTAGCACCCATCAAAGCCTGACCAAGGAGTCGGTTGATAAGACCATGAATTTCATCTACATTTCTCTTTCCGAAGCTCGCTCGGGCCTACCGATCTCACAGCAGTGTAACCTCTTTGATAGACTACAAAGTCCACGAGCTACAGCAGCACCGCGGGGACAGCAGTGTAACCTCTGTGGTAGACTACAAACTCTACAAACTACAGCAGCACCGCAACCTCCGCTGCTGCAGAACGCTACATTTTTGTGATGGTCCTACGCCAAGGTGGCCTAGAGACGGACCCTGCCCAGATACCGACCTGGCACAAGGTTGGGGGGGGGGCTATTGCGTAGCTACAAGGTCGACCTACCCCCCCACCCCCAACCCTGTGGCAGGGCCGAATGGCTACCGGTGTAGGCGCCCGCTGTTCTGGTGTCGGCGGCTGCCCGCGCTGTCGCCTATCGGCGGCTCGCTGCCGGTCCGCCCGCAGCCTGTGTGTGTGAGAGAGAGTTATTCCCCTAAAACAAAAAACCCGTCCAGCCGAGATGTTTCATGAAGAAGTCTGGTGATGCATTCATCATCATCGTTCATCGATCTCTGCTGCTTCGAAGTAGCTATAGATATAGGTAATCTAAACTTCCGACGCGCACATCCAATACTGATGGTAGCATGGCATACGTCACACACGGTCACCTACCACCGCACACAACGCCGCCAGAGGCAACGACTGGTGGCGTGGTCTACGCTATTTTCGGGCACGGCGAATCTCCAATTTGACGAGTTGTGTCCGTTCGTTACACATGGACGGGCGGGTGATATTTCATTGTCACGGTCTGAATGGAGTTTGGCTACAGACGACCCTCGCGCCTTAAATAGCACATCCATGTCTGCACCTGTACACCCAAGACTCGGAACGCCCAGAGATATCCTTGACACACCAGTGTCCTCATGATCTGAGATCAAACTGGTCTGCCGTTGTGTTAAAGTGCCACGGTGACAAGCCTGTCGCCAGGCCGTTGATGTTTTTTTCTGTATTTTTGGATGCGGAGAGTCGCGGGCCTGATGCATGCTGCCTGATTGTGACTGATCACTACGAACTTTTTTTTCTGGATGGAGCCAACATTTCGCTGTCTCCTCAGGCAAGATAAGAAATTTCGCCCCCCTCGAATAACTCTTGTTAGACAAGCCTTCATCACATTCAACTACATACAGGTACCCACGTGTTCTCATCACGCACTACGCAGCGCCACGCCTTTCCTCTCTCAACCGCGCACGGGGACAACTTGTTATCTGCTCTCCAGCTTCGTCGTCATCTTCATCTCCCTTTTCATGGTCGTCGATTACTCTCGCATGCGATTCGGGGTCGTACAGAACTGGTGAAACCCGAACTTTTCTCGCGCAACATATCAATTGTTATGCATGAAGAAACACAAATAAATATCCCCTGAATGATTCTTCATTGGTGACAATCACCTTTAAGGCAGTATTTGCAATACACACTCACCCACAACCTCTTCCTGATCATTTCTCTGGCTCGGCAACAGCAGCAAGATTCACCAAAGATCCGAAACCTAAGTTCAGGTATGGTCTCAACACCCTTATGAACGATGAGCAGACTGTATAGCTCTCCGTACGAAGGTTAGGCCTGCATGATGGAGGGATCAACGCGGTGAGTCTATCTTGAGGCAACAGCACTGTCACTGCAGTCGCTGTACAGCTATTCCTTCAGCTGTGGCTACAAACACACATAGTGATACTATTATCCACACAGACGCCGAAGCTGTTTTCACCTGACGGTTGCAGACTTGGCAACACCTCCACAGCACTGCATAAACCCATGCAGTAGAATAGACTCGTTCTTGAGCTGCAATAACTCCAACATGTCCTCTCAAGAACTACGTCATTCTAGTACCAATGCATCATATCCAATTCTCTCTCACTGTCCTCTCGAAACAATATCCATGTCCTCTCGAAACAATGTTATCTTCTGACTCATTATCATTTTTTCGGCCTTTCTTAGCTGCGTTGCATCAGCAGCGAATGTTTTCCTTCAACACAAATCTCCCGAATATTCTTGAAACAAATACACACACATACACCATCCAACCCTCAAGACATGAAGTCTGATTACGAAGAGGGAGGTAATCAAACTCCTAACAGCATGCCACGGGCGCGGAGAAACTCCGACGGGTTCAGCCCTTTTGTAAAAACATCCGCTTTCTGATACGACGTCGATCTTTGCTTCACGTCTACGACTCCATCAGCTACCAGCGACCATACGTGGTAAAACTTTACGTCAATGTGCTTAGTCCTTGGGGTGATACGGAAGCTGCGAGTTAATTTCAGAGCTCCCGAGTTGTCCTCCCACACCACGGTTGCTTCTTCCTGAGTCTGATTTATGGTGTTCTGGCGGAAGTACTTGATGATGTTGCACCCTTTCGACAAAGCCACGAACTCTGCTTCAACGGAAGAGGTCGTCACCACCGTTTGCTTGGATGACGTCCGTTCCACCGGTCCACCAGCGAAGTACAGGACGACTCCCGTGGTGTAGTAGCCCTTGTCTAGGTCGCCTGCAAAATCTGAGTCGACAAACGCCGTAATGACGTTTCCATCTTCGGCATCCTCGCCGTAGCGCACACCGATTGATATCGTCCCCTTCAGGTACCTAAGTACGCGTTTGAGCTTCTGCATCGCCCTCGGACCTGATTTCGCCATACTCCGCATCAGAACCATCACGGAGTGAGTAATGTCGGGCCTTGTGCACCTGCTGAGATAAAAAAGTGAGCCTGTGGCGGAGCGGAAATATGTGGTATCCTCCGCTAACAACTCCTCGTCCTCCAGGACGGACACCGGTCTAGCCTCAGACGGAGATGTCGTCGGACGCGCGTCGGCCATGTCGAACTTGTCCAACACTGCGCTGATGTACGCTTCCTGTTCCAAAAGAATCGTCCCTGCGGCTCTGTCTCGGTTGATTCCCATACCGAGCAGGAACCTGACTCCTCCCAGGTCCACCGTTTCGAAACGCTCATTCAGCTGATCTACTTTGCTCAGCACTTTGTTCTCGCCCTCCCCGGTCAGCAGAATGTCATCTACATAAACGAGAAGGAGCAAATCTCCGTCGTCCAGGATGTACAAGCACGGTTCAGCGGTGCTCTCAACAAATCCGATCCTCAGGAGAAAATCGTGCAGAGTGCCCCACCAGCCTTTTGGGGAAAACGCAACCCCTAAAGCCACGCTCTGAGCTTCCAGACTTGTCTGGCTCTCTCGTTTTCGCACGAGAATCCTCCCGGGGGAATGATGTACACTGGTTTCGATCCCGGTTCCATCCTCGCGTGGAGGAACGCCGTCCTGATGTAAGCTTGGGGAAGAATAAGTCCATTCTTGGCAGCATGCGCAACTATCAGATGGGCGGCTTGGAGAGACGCTACTGGTGCAGCATTGTTGGTTCCGGTCTCAGCTTCGTGAAATCCTTGCACTAGGATTCTCGATTACTGTCGCACAGCGATGCCGGCCTCGTTGTACTTCCATTCGTAGATGTATTTTGACNAAGCTTGGGGAAGAATAAGTCCATTCTTGGCAGCATGCGCAACTATCAGATGGGCGGCTTGGAGAGACGCTACTGGTGCAGCATTGTTGGTTCCGGTCTCAGCTTCGTGAAATCCTTGCACTAGGATTCTCGATTACTGTCGCACAGCGATGCCGGCCTCGTTGTACTTCCATTCGTAGATGTATTTTGACGGGATGATTCGAGCATCGCGCCGGGGATCGACCCACTCATAAACGTCGTGGTCTAGTAAGGAGCGATTCTCCTCCTCCATGCTTTTCATCCATCCAACGGCATCTGGTCCGTTGACCGCTGCGCGGTAGTTCGGTGGATCGGCGGGCATGTATCCTAGTTGGCCAGGTATCCCTTGACCAAGGTTCCCGATCTCAGCTCCGATCACCAGTGCGTATTCTGTTTCGAACACCTGCTCTGTCGTAAATAGGTTCAGATGGTCCCGCGGATTGTCTTGCGACCGCTTTTGCGCACCGCGGGCGGTTCTTCGTCCGGTCCGTCGTTCGTGTCTGCCAGTTCTGGTTCTTCGTCTCTTGTCTCCGCCCCAGTGATAATGCGTGGCTGGGAAATCTGGCCTTGTTCGGGAAATAGGTCTGACCCGTGCATGGGGCGAGCGACGTCGCGGGCATCTCCCTCGCGGAATGACGGTTCAGCAGAGTTTGTAATTTTGAGTAGTTCCGCCGGGTCCCATTGCCGCCACGCTGGTTGTATTGTATCCCACCATGTAATACTTCTTTACCCTGGCAGAAAACGTATCGTTTCGCGAGCGAGCTTTTACGTGTTTAAACGCCACAGACCCCCACTCATGCATGTGCTTCAAGCTGCCGAGTGGTTTGTCCTCCCAAACCTCAAGTGGTGCTTTGCCGTCCAGGACGTCAGTAGGTGTGCGGTTCTTGATGTAAATGGCGGCCTTCACGGCTTCCGCCCACAGTTGACGCGGCAGGTGCGGAGNGGTTTGTCCTCCCAAACCTCAAGTGGTGCTTTGCCGTCCAGGACGTCAGTACGTGTGCGGTTCTTGATGTAAATGGCGGCCTTCACGGCTTCCGCCCACAATTGACGCAGCAGGTGCGGAGCTCCAAGCATGAGGCTACGTGCTGCACCGATGACAGTCCCGAAACCGCGTTCGGCGACAGCATTCCCTTGAGGGACGTACGGGGGGCTTGTCTCCACAGCAATCCGGAAGGACCGACACATTGCTAAGAACCTACCCTTGAAGTCGGCTGCGCCATCGCAAAGGATTTTCCCGATGTAGACGCCCGGGTCGGCGACTTCCTTAATGAGGGTTTCGAGCGCGACAGTCACTTCATCCTTTGTCTTGAGGGGGATGCCCCACCGCATGCGAGACTTATCGTAGGTGAACATTGCGATATGCTGACATCTTATGTGCGATGGCACACCATGTTTCCCTCACAGGTCCAGACGCATAAGCATCATTCGCGTCGGTGAACGGGCGCGGCCAACTGGCCGGTGACTCGCCTTCTTGCTTTTAGATACATCGCACACTTCGCAGTCACCTGGTCGATTGTTGGTGAACTTGATGCCGGTGCCTTCCCTATCCGAGAGCTGCTTCAGGGCGCGGGCATTGCAATGTCCCATCCTCCGGTGCCAGTCACCGGCATCGGTATCGGCACGGAAAACTAGCGGAGAAGTAGGCAGGTCGAGATTCAGGTCGTCCAGGATGAGATTCACGACGCACATTCGAGGCACCTCTACTGTTGATATGGGGAAAGACAGGTTCCGGGTTCGCAGGGCCGGAGGTGCCGAAAGTAGATCCGTCTTCACCCCCTCGTCATCAAACGCTCCGACAGAAAATATGTTTGCCCCAAGGTCCCGCACAAGCAGACCCTCCAACTCTATCGGGACGGGTTGACCTTTGCCATTCTTGAGTTTGAACTTTAGCGTAGCTTTCTTGGTGGCGCTGGATGCGCCGCACGAGCCCTCGATGCGGACGTCGCAGTCAACCAAGTCGACTACATGTTGTGAGACGGGGCTCTCGCCGCTTACTGTGTGTCCCGAAACGGCGGTGTCGATGAACACCCTCGTATTCTCGGCGGGCGCTGTCTTGTCCACTGCTCGAAGAATGTTGGTGTACGCGACTAGCTCCTTATGCTGTATCGCGGCAGGCGGGTCCTTTTCCTGCTCGTAGGAGGCAGCAGGCTCCTCGGTTTCCTTTGCTGTGGCAGGCGCAATCGGCACCTGCAATGGGGCAGCACGCTCCAACAATTGTAGCGAAGCTGTGGGAGGCGCAGCCAGCACCTGCCCGACCTTTGCATCGGACGCCTCCTCAGGGGTCGATGCAGCAGGCGCAAACGGCACCTGCTCGGGATCGCCTACGGCGATGTCGAATGATTCCAGCGTGAGGTCTACCGCGCGTGCGTGCGTGAGCCACGCCTGTGTCGTGGCTTCCGCGGTCGTGTTGACCTGCTGCTGCGGTTGATGTTCACGGTTCGAAAACCGCGTGGCGTTGGAGGTGCGAAGCGGGCAATTCGTCCAGGTGTGTTCCGTAGAATTGTGACAGTAACTGCATACGCCGTCTCTGTTGTACCCGCGTTCTTGCTGCATGTGGTTCGGCCGTCCAGAGGACCGGTTGTCGGAAGACGCACCAGCTCCGTCGCCAGAAGTCGCGCCATGGTTCTGGTCGTTGCTGTTGTTCCCCCTTGTGGACCCGTTGTTACGGTTCGACGAGTTGTTCCAGCTGCCCGTCCTCGTCCAACGCGCTGCGCGCGTCCACGACCATGATGACCGCCGCCCTTACGGAACGAACGCGCTCCGCCGTGTGTGACGGCATCCAGCGCACGGCTGCTGCTTCCGGACGCGTTCTTCGACGCAATTTTACCACGAATGTGCATCGCGTGGAACAAAGTGGCTCGGTCGGCGACCTCCTCCAAGGACACGACGCTCCTGGTAGCTTGGCCGCACAGTAGTCCTGTCTTGAACTCTTTGTATTTGTCGTCCGGTAGTGACGTCTTTCGGTGGTCAGCCACAGTGTCGTTATAAACGGCGAGCTCCGTGCAGATCCGGCGCATGTCTTGAATAACATTGGCCGGGTCAAAGTCGTGGTCCGCAGTAACTGCCAAAGATATGAACTTCTCGTGCAGCTCCTGCGTACGGTATACACCAGCGGCCTGGTACTATCGTTCCAGGCGAGGAAGGCTCTACGACTATCTCCGTTGTGGGAAGACCCGATAGGCGCGTATGCCTGCACAGTCTGCGAGGCCGCGCTCTGGTAGCCCCCGGTTTCAGATGTGGCGAGCATCAGCCGTGTAAAGATCTGTCCGTTTTCGTCCTGGTATCCTTCCAGGGCAGATTGGTATGCCGAAGTCTGGTCCTGCATAGCACTAGGTCCGGGATTCGAAGGGGCTTTCTCCACTCCCAACAGAACTTTGTGCAGCTTGTCCTTCATAAACAACGAGGTCTGCAGGGTTCGCCAGCCGACGTAGTCGCCTGGGTCACCACTGAACTTGAGGAATCCCCTTCGGATCTCGCCTGAGGAGCCGGTAGCCATGCTTACCGACTCTGGTGACTCTGGTGTACAAGCTCGAGCAACTCGAGGCTCAAAACCTGTTGAGGCAACAGCACTGTCACTGCAGTCGCTGTACAGCTGTTCCTTCAGCTGTGGCTGCAAAGTAGCTAGCATGTGATGCGAGGTTAGGTAGGCAAACACACAGAGTGATATTATTATCCGCACAGACGCCCAAGCTGTCTTTACCTGACGGTTACAGACTTGGCAACGCCTTCATAATACTGCATAAACCCATGCAGTATCTACTACTCAGCGGACCTGCGCAGCTTTTTTCACGAACTTTCGTCACACATACCAAACGGGACCCCAAAAATTCTGTTGTGGTCACATGTAACTTTTCTAACCGCCGAATGAACGACACAGGGTTTTCGCCTGATTGAGAGCGGAGTTTACGATTGAGAGCGGGAGCCAAAAAAATTGAAATTTCGGGTCCAGACGCCTCTTGCCATTTCTTGGGAAGTAGGGGGCGGGCTCTTCCAAGAAGCGGCGCAAATTGAAGTTCTCATCAGCAGCGTCACGAGCATATGCGTGTCATCGCGATCGGATGCTGCAGCTAGGAGCTAGACAAGTTGCTAGATTTCCCCAGATTGGCTATTCCTGCCTCAAACTGTTTCAGGGCGATTTGATCGCGGGCGGTGAGCTCTGCTGTAGATTCTGCTCCCCGCTGTAGCTCCACAACGAGAGACGCCCACAGGATGACCAGGGTATCAGCTTGTAGCTACGGGCTAGGCCTTCAATTCAAGCTACGCAGCAAGCTCCACCTCTCAGCGGTAGTCCAGCTACAGCGCATCGCGCAATCTCGCTCTCAATCAGAAACTTCGCTCGCAATCACACGAAAACCTTGTTACGATAGGAATGACGGTTCTCGACGTCAAGCCCTTCTTCAATTCAAACTCTAGAAGTCAGGGAACTGTTCATTGGTTGCCACGTGTCACCATTCATGACTTTCATCGCCACTCGCCAGGGCGTTAGCGTTAAGCATACCTTTGCGGCACTACTCGCGGCGTAGATATTTAAGCCATTCTTTGCGGTTGTATTGTGTGTTTTCTTCTGCATGTTTTTTGCCATTATCGGATGGTCCTTGCCGCAAATAGCATCTCCAAACAAAAATCTATTTTTGACAAGCCTTGTTCACCTTAACATACGGCTACCCGTGCGTTCTCACCACACATTACGCGGTGCCACGCCGTTCCACTCTCACCCGCGCACGGTAAAAAATGGATGTGCTGTGGACGACCGTCAACGGCCGCCAGAGGTTAGTCCAAGTTCGGTGTTTTTGACCGCCACGGGTTTGGTTATCCACCGATATTTCCGAAGGAGGAAGCAACAGCAACAGCAAGGCCACTCGGCGAGAGGAAACTCTCTGTTCCATCTTTCAAGCCTAAGGTTTCGTGCCTTGAAGGATCGCGATGGTCGGGAAAAAACTTTTGTTTGATCCCAAAATACCCACGTCTGAAAGCAATTGGTTCAAGTTAGTGGGAATTGTGTGCTCTTGGTTTGGGATTCCAGCGATACCATATCATTGGAGATGACAGCAACAACAGCAATGCCACCCCGAGGGAGGTAGCTCTACCCAGCATGTTTCTGGTCTCGGGGATAAGCGTCTCAGCAGCAGCAGCAGCAGCAGCAGCGGGTGTGTGATGTGTGCCGCGGTCGCTTCGAAGGCTGTGGTTGTACAGCAGCCTACTTCACAGAGGTTGCACTTCGAGTGCGGATGCAATTCGATGTGTGCCTCGGAACGAAGAAGCAAAGAACGATGTTTGATTACTGACTGACTCCCACGTCAGGTTTTGAAGGTGCTTGAGTGGAGTGAGCACAAGGGCGAGAGCGCGCTTGTGTCTCATCTCGAATACAAAAAATCAAAATCACACAAACCGTTCAGACGGAGTTTCCCCGAGATCTACTCGCTGTACTGTTCTTTAGGGGTCTTGTTCGGACCCTTCGGACAGCCCAAAAGTTTCACCGCAAATATTTCGAGGATCTCTCTGATGCACTTGTGCACAGAGAATATCCCCACAGTCTCTGTGACGTACCTAGTCTCCTTGCTCGACTTCTACATGCAAGCTTTTACCACTGCTGTGTATCTAGGACAAGCGTCCTCCACTGTCATCCCATCGTCCCTAGGCTACACGTACGTGTAGAACACGCGAAAGTGTATTTGCGCATACCCATCACACAAGAGACTTCTTGTGTTGCTTCAATCGACCCCAGAGGGAAATGTGTCACTTATGATGATACTGGTAATATGCAAATATCAAGCAGTGATGCATATCCCCGACAATTGGTACCAGGTGAGGCGCCTTGAGGTATCGTGATTGTGGGGGGGGAAAGTTGCAACTCCAATCTTCTCCCGCACGCTCTGGCCGGTATTTTCGCGGTGTGATATGAAAGGCGCGTGTCTGCATCTCGCCGTCGCAAAAAAATCGAAATAACCTATGCCTCCGCATTCCACCAGTTCCGCGCACAAAAATTTATTCGTCCCATAAAAAGAGTGTACCACAAGTTTCATTGACGAATGTTCACGAGTAAAATTGCAGGAGAAGACGCAGCTACCTTCGCAATGTTTTCCTGCCATAAAGGAGCGGTGTTCTACATGTAGGTGCGCGATTATTTCAAATGGTCTCGGTCTAACAGTCCCGACAGTTACGTTGTACGCATCGATAGATCCATACCATTGTAAGTTGCTGCTACTACCACTGGCTTCCTGCTGCTACCGATGGTCCCGGCCTTCTAGTGGTAACCTCGAACCGCTGGTGGCAAAGTTGTGAGTTCGAATCCCCATGGGGTAAAAACTTCAAATTGGAGCGTGAGCCAAAATTATTGCCTATAAGGTCGTGAGTACCAAACTTCGACGATAGCACCGCTGACGAAGGGAAGGGACGGCTGGTCCTTCCCGCGATAAAGAATATCAACTCAGCACGCACCCCAGGAGGAAGCCGGGGCGCTTCAGCTTCTTGGACCACAATCCGTGGAAGTTTCAGTCGACCCCGCCGCCCCTTGCCCGACCCGACCCGAAATGCTGATGTCTAGCTGGAGTGCAACTTTCTTGGAGTCTTGAGTACGGTTCGGTGTGGAATCGCAGATCATGACCCCTGCCCGAGTTTGAGGAGTTTCGCCTCCTGTGGCCGACAAGAGTCGGGCTTGTCTGGGTCGCTACCCGAACGGGGCAGTTGAACAAAGAGGGTCCGGGCGGTGCATCACATTTTTTTATACCGTTCTTTCTGGCAGAGTCAGCGGGGCTTCCCACCTTCTTGGTGGTTTGTATCCCTCAGGCTGCTGTTGTGATGCACCACAGGGGGCATCTCGGAGGTATACTGTATCTCTGCCTTTTAGGGTTGGACGCCCGTACGGTTCCCTAACGTGCAACAATCATCGTTGCCCTCGCACGACGTAGCACGACGTATGCATATGTCCGGAATATAAACATCCCGGGCCTTTTTTTTCTCTTCCTTGCTCATCTCACACGCGCTTTGTTGTTGTGTATTGTTGTAGCTGCTTCGAAATGAGCATTGTGCATCCGGACGGCATGTCTCAACAGCCGTGGCGATCACTACCCCTGCAGTACATGGTTTGGTTGTGTTCATTTGACTTGCTTCCCATCTTGCCTGTCAGCCTCTTTCCGTCCGTGTCCGTCCCCTCTTTCCGCCTCTTCTTGCGGGGGTATGAACTGTAACAGCAGCATTGAAAATACGACGTATGTGATGGCCAAGCAGCGTTGGTAGCCTACAAAATAACAAGGCGTTCAGGCGGGCAAAGAACTTCCTTATGTATGTATGTCATCATGTGTGTGGTACACATACACATATGGTTCATTTCTTTTTTTTGCTGGTTGAGGAAGGGGGCTCAAGAGTGTCTGATCTTCCACGACCGACCTTATATCCCGCTCCCTCTGTATGTTGTTTGCACACATCAACGGCGGAGGAACACGCTTGCCTCCGGTACAAGAACAGCAGTACCGCCAAACGATCGGCACCTAACAGCACTGATGCACAAAAAAAAGCAACTGCGAAGTGGTAGCTGACACGAATGCACTTGTAGCTGCTTGCTGCTGCTGCTGCTGTTGTTGGAATGGCGATTACTTCCATCTATATTTCTTATTTTTTGTCCCCGGCACGGCACAGCGTGGCACAGCAGTTACATGTATTGTTGTTTCCCTGGATACATGCAACAGAAGTAAACACGAAAAAATCGCATGAGAAAACTCCTCGAAGCAGTTGGTCGTGTGGGCTGCAGCGTCACCGGCTGCAAGGAGGGTGACCTCCGGCGGCGGCGGCGGCCGCGGGATAGACGGCCAGGGCGTAGGCACTCGCGGAGGGAGCGGCAGCATCGATAGCAGCAAACACCAGCGGCAAAGGGGTGACCCCCAGCGGTCATGGTTTCTCAGCGACGTCGGCCGGGGGCATGGCCGGGGGGGCGGCCGGGGTGCAGGCTCTGACGGCAAGAGCGGTACCATTGGTAGCAGCACCGGCGGCGGGGGGGGTGACCCCGGTGGCAGGGATTTCCCCCACGGCGGCGGAGGGGCAGACGACCGGGGCGCAGCCACTCGCGACTAGATAGAGCGGCAGCAAGAGAGGGGGCCGCCGGCGCGGTCATGTTTTCCCCGCGGCGGCCACCGGCCGGGATGCACGCACTTGCGAACGGCGCGGTGGCACCGTTCATGGGAACGGCGACGACAGGAACGGTTTCCGTGACGGCGGCGACGAAGGGTCGACTGGGCTACCGCACGCGATGAGACAGCAATAGAGACGGTAATCGGTCAGCAGCGGTACAACGTGACTGCGGTCACACGGTCGGGATCTCGTCGAACCGATACTATCGTGGTTGTGTGTCGGCGCGTGAGTGTACTTCGTTTTCACGTCGCGGGCTTCTGTCGAGAGCGTTTCTGCGCACAGGAGTAAGTCAACCTTTGCCCACGACCGGCCACGAGTAGAGAAAAATATACACAAATTGCCCCCCACGCCCCAGCGAATAACCAAGGAATCGGAGGTTCTACATGTTGAAAGAAGGAATATGAGTCGAGGAACATGGACTTACCAATGGATCCAGGGACGTTTGGTTGAGTTTGCATTTTTGGGAGGCGTGTTTCCTTGTTTCATCCTTTCACCTGGTCGGGCCTTTTACTCCCTCTACACCCGTTCGTCGTTCACATACCGCTCACCACATTAAACACGCACACATACACTCCATCCTCTGATACCTACCGCGCCCAAGTCGAAGACTTTGGCCAGCCTGCATTCATCATGGCTGAGACATTCCAACTCCCCTTCTTGCGCCCGAAATCATTTCTTTCGTTCATGGTTGCCATATATTTTACCCATTAACAGTGCGGCCGCTCCGCCCGCGAGTGCCGCGGGGAAAACATGACCGCGCCGAATTTGACATGCCGTCGCCGCGATGAAAACCCTGCCGCGGGGGGGTCAACCCTCGCGCAGCCGGTGCTGCTACCGATGGTACCGCTCATCCGTGACTGCCTGCACCCCGGCCGCCTCCCCCGCACCCGCCGCGGGGTAAAACTGTCGGGGGGGTAACCTTTCTCGCCGCCGGTGCCGCTCGCAGCCCATACGACCTACGTATACTCCAGACCCTGTCAATCCATCCGGGAGAACTGCTTCAAGCCGACTTAATGCTATATATTTCTTTCGTGTAATAATATATTTTTGCTTCGTGTTCACTCGGACGTCTTCATTCCTGTTACTTTGTTCTTGTAGTGTCTCGTGATCGAGAGTGTTACCGTAGTAAGTAGTTGCGGTTTCCCGTGTAGTAAAGAAGGAACGCTTCAGACAGGCAACGCAGACGAAACTCGTCGAGGAGTTGTCCATGGGATGGTTGTAGTACATGTCTCACCACGAAAAATGAGGGGCTGTCCCCACAATGAAACAGACGAAAACACACACACACACACACACACACACACACACACACACATCGCACTTAGTCGATAACTACTGCTGTCTGCTCAAGCCTAGCTGTCTGCCCAAGCGTAGTCACTGCTACCTACGGTGTGTTACAGCAAAATTAGAGGGGATACATCGAAGTATACGCATACCGCCTACTGCTGAGTATTGCCACATGCAGAGCACACCTACCTACGGCTGGCGGCGCATTGCGTTATACCAGTAAAAAGGAAATCCTCAATAGTACACAAATAGACTATATATATGTGCGCAGGAAACATGATACTTCGACAAAGAGCAAGGGTATACTCGATATAATCAAATCCGGACACACCCCCCCCCGCCCTAAAGGACACTTCGAGTTCGGTTCTATGTTGGAATTTTGATGGGAGGCTTTATTCATGGAATTACCCCCCGCAACTGCAGCGGGTTGCAGTTCACGGTGCTCTATACGCAAGTAGAACACTAACAATTGAGCCCCCCCGTCCCACCGCCCCCTGTGTTTGCATTCGGGGTTGGGTTTTCGCATCTAGGCAACGACGTTGTAAGGCAAGTCGATCACTTCGTCAGCTCGGCCACCAGCTAACCGCTTTTTTTCCGCCTCTGGGTTTCGATTTTCGTGGTAACCAGAACGGTGGTCGAGTACATAGGTTACGTTGTGCGAGGTCGACAACCCTCACTCCGCGCAAAGGGCGTGATCGCACCACGTTGTGTCAAATTGGTCAAGCACCCTCGAGGCAAGTACGCAGTGCTGAAAACTCTCTCTGAAAGTGAAAGCACCAAGACAGTAGTGTTTATTTGTCAAGTAGTGTGGGAGATCCGTCGTCCGCGGCGTACGTACAAGTGGAGTGTTTCATCATCGCGCACGTCGAAAACGGATCAGCTTCACGTTGTGGGTATTCACGATGGCAAAGGCGTGAAGTTTCGAGCAGATCGGAAAAACGACATGAAAATCTCATGGACCACCTCTGTTCTACCTTACGGACTTCCGCCACACTAGGAGCGTGGGGACGGAACGCCTCTGGTCTTTGCACGCAACCGCGCGCATGCTTCAGGCATCCGTGCCACACAAGGTTTGGTGTTCACAGCCAAACGGGAGCCTGTTTCGGCGACGTCGCTGCTGCAAATAATTTAATTTTGCGTGTGGACCAATAGCAAAGCTGATTTTTTAGGTATTCTTTCGTTCGATACTGAAGGTACTTTGCGCTCGATCTTGTGCTTTATTGAATGTAGGGTATGAACCTGTCGCCGTTCTACCTACGCAATATCCGATGCAAAAATATAAAAACATGTTTGAAACACAACAGCGGGACGGCGCAGCTCGTTAATCGTCCCCTGGCGCAACAATCTACACCAAGCTATTGAAGAGTGTCATTTCAGCAAGAGCACGGAGAGTGGGATGCAATTGCCGACAGAATTCAGCGGCGAGGCGGGCGGGGGTGAAGGGTGCTTGTTGGACCGGGTTTGTAGTCGGTGACCGAATTGAAAACGTGCACCAAAACACAAAAGTCATAGGGAGAACCACATTCGTGTGCGTTTGATACTCCATGATGCTCATCACCAAAGCCAATACTACTTACGAAAAGGCTTTTGATCTGGATGACTGGTCACCGTATCTAAGGGCATACGGTCCGTATGCATAATTGTTCGGATTTGATATTTGTTTCGCGGCCATGTGTATCCTAGAACTCGCGGGTACGCAAATTAGTCTGAGGCCATGGATATACTTGCAATATCTAAGATATACTATCTACGTTGTTGTGGGGACGCCAAGGCGCATACGCTAGGTTCATACATTGCGCCTCTCGTTGCCTCTGCGTCAGCAGAGTCACCTTGAACAACATAAATATCGAGTAAGGTCATCTTTGGCCGGTCCTGCATCATCAATGTCGGCGTTTGTGTGACTTTAACCTTACGTGTCACTGGGCTCCAGTGGGCGGGTTAGCCTTTAGTTGCCTCCATAACCTCAAGTTTGAACGCACATGTAATACGCATAGTATTGGGGTTGATCTTGAGGACAAGGGATTTAAGCTCTTTCTAGCAAAATTCAAGACGTCCGCTTTCGTCTTTCATGTTGTGGTTGTCTCGCACTTTAGGTCGTAATTGCACGTTAGTAGATACGTACAAAATCTTCCATCCGTTGAATTCGGGTTTGTTGTGTTCGTTTCACATCAGTCAGTAGTTCTGTCGAATATGGGATCGTTGACTCTTGCACAGCTTTTGATGGCAGCACAATCATGTTGTAACGGTAGTTGCAAACTTTTCCCGCAGTTTTCTTCCAACCTTTATCAATGGAACGTTTGTAGCACGCTCTCCGCCTCCCCCCTCCTCCCCTCCCCGGGGGAGGCCGAGGCCCGCAAGTGCAGTTAACCCTCGAAAAAACCACCCAACAATGACGGATATACGGTCCCTAGCACCGTGTAGGAGAGGATCCTGAGTTTGGCGGTCGGGAGTTACCGCGGTCACGAGATCGAGGTAGGTCGTGATAAGCCAACTTGGAGACAGCTGCCGATGGGTTTGAACCCAAATGCCCCGGTTTGGACACCGGGGCAAGGCAGCGGTGGAGAGCACGGAGAGGGTGGCGGGATGATCGCACACCGTGTGGGTAAGCACCCAACAGGGGGACGGAAAGGGTCCAGAGCTGGAGAGCCACGCCGCTCCGGGACAGGAAGACACCTCGCTGGGAAAGGCAAGCACCGGGTTAACTCTTACATTAACCCGAGGATCCGCAGAGCAATAAAAATAAAGAAAATAAAAAAAGGAAGGAAGAAGAGGAGGAG
>CACKRE030004435.1:79232-94568 GCA_902602495.3 Ectocarpus sp. CCAP 1310/34
TTTTTTACTGGCACGTACCCCCGCCCCTTCCTTTGGCCGTCGACCTGCCTCCATGTAGTGGGAGGCTACCCCCCCAGGCTGGTGGTGCGGCCGTTCCACTAGTCTAATTATTTATTTTATTTTATTTTATTTGTTTCTGATTATATTTTGTTTTCTTGTATTTTATCGCTCTGCTGACCCTTGGGGTCCATTTTATTTTGGTATACCTTTTCTAGGTACGTTAGCCTGTGACCACGGAAATTGGCCGAGTCAAGTGATGGATTAGTACTGAGAGATCGAGACAGAAGGAGGTACTGGATAGAGAGACCGGGATGGTTTTTAATGTGAAGACAACAACAACAACAACAACGCTCTTTATGGGAAGAAGAAAAGTTTGTGCACGGGACTGGCGAAATACGGAGGCGTGATCTTTTCTTTTTTTCACGGCGGCGAGAAGAAGGCACACGCCTTTCATATTGCACCGCGAAAGCACCGTTCAGAGCGTGTGGGAGAGGGTAGTTGCAACCATTTTTCTCCACACTCACGACACTTCAAGGCATCTAACCTGGTACCACAAAAATGCTGGGTAGAGCTAGCTCCCTCGGAGTGGCATTGCTGTTGCTGTTGCCTTCTCCTTCGAAAATTTATCGCTGAAAAACCAAACCATGCGTACGCAATTCCTGCGAACTTGAACCAACCGCTCTCTGACGTAGGTACTTTAGGGTCGATCAGAACCCTTTTCCCAATGCGAACGATAACCCACGGCACCAAATCTTAGGCATGAAAGATGGAGCAGAGAATTACCTCCCATCGAGCGGCTTGCTAATGCTGTTGCTTCCTCCTTCAGAAAGTTATCGGTAGATAAGCAAACCTGTGGCGGTCAAAACATCGAACTTGAACTGACCGCTCGCGGCCGTTGACGGTTTTGCAGAGCACATTTTTTTTTCCCGGTGAATGCAGCACCTCACGGCCACAAACCTTGGCATTGCCCAACATCCCATGTCATAACCTGAGGCAACTCGTTAAGCATTCGTCGAGCAGCGAGATACCGGTGATCAAAGTCTTCTCACAATCGATGCTAGAGAGGGTGTACGTGGTGTGTGTGCGGTAGGGGTAGCAGCTTGAGTTGAACCGGTATAATTCCCGACTCGAGAAAAGCTGCAAAACCTTATGGGAAGACTGCAGCTTTTCGCTCCGGAAAAAAACTTTTAGCTCCCATACTGAGCGAACATTAGCAAGCTGCAAGAAATGTTGCAGACATGAAGCTTTTTTTGCAACTGTGTGCTGCCATGATAAGCGGTGTTACGATCGATCTACATACATACATTTCATCCCCTTCGATCAGAGTTGGAAGAGGAGTTCCAAGTGTTCTTTCATGCTTGCGGAGGTTTCCTTGAGGTCATTTCGTTGTGTGGTCTTTGGGGACTACTCCGCTTAGATACTTCAGTCGTTCCTGGCGGTGTTGTTCGGCTTTCACTTTGCATGTTTTATTTATGCTGCAGCCGCCACGCCGTTATCCGGATGGTGTACAGTAAAAAGCATCACGAAAAATTTCTTTTTTGGGCAAGCCTTCATCACCTTCACATGCAGATACCCGTGCGTTCCAATTACACATACATTCATGCGGCGGTTCTTCGCCTTTCCACACTCTCACTCGCGCACGGGAACAATTTCTCATCTGCTTTCGAGGTGTTCATGTTTATCTATCTCCCTTTTCACCGTCGTCGTCTATTATCTCTGGCGATTCGGGCCCCCGCGTCGACTGGGGGCACGGGGGCCGTTCATTACCCTAGTAACGATGGTTCCGGCCTCCTGCTTACGGCTTTCGCGCGTTCCCTGCTGTCATGTGTTCCGAGTTCCGAATGCGTCTTGCGACTGTTGCTCGCGTGTCTCGGTGTTTGTGGTACACCCGGGTGCCCACTCTCTTCCGTTGCTTGTGTCTACGAGGACAACCAATGAAACGACTTTACCATCCCTCCACATTGTCAACCGGGACAGCCGTGCTCATCCAGCAGCACTCGGCTTGGGGCCAATTCACAGCCTGTTTGCCATTTCCTGCCTTTCTCTCAGTACCAGGCCGTTCCCTTCGCTGTCAAGAAACATGTTCTAATTTTGGCACTCTCCGACACATACAGCGGTTAGGATGCCTAGCTTAGCGTACGAAGCGGTGGTCACTGCTGGTGAAATGGAAACAACATCGAAAGAGTAGAGTAGCTCACATTCACGTGTAGAGTTCATCCAGCACACTCATGTGCGCAAACATTTGAGACTGATTGAGATGCATGGGTGCATGAGGGAAGGCACGTCATGTTTAGCCATGTTGCTCGGCAGGTGTTTGGAGAATAATGCCGTCGGCACTTTGACGTGAAGAAAATTGCCCATGCTCGAACGATACTTCCACAGAGAGGCCACACGTCATTTCCAGTGGAGATCTAGCCGTCATTCTCGGCTCGCTCTCCTCCCTCTCCCCCTCTGCCGCTGCTCTGTGCTGTGTGCACTTTTTCGATCGCTGGGATGCTCAGCTTGGCTCGGGCCAAGTAGGAGCAACGCAACTGCTATCCACCGAGGGGGTATTTCTCCTGTCCATGCTCCCCCCGCTGGCAAGCTTGGTTGGGATCTTTGTCTGAGGTTTGGCTTGCGCAAGTGTTGCGGGCAAGATTTTGAACACTTCGCACTATCCCAGGTATTGGATGACGTTGCTGGCCGTCAAGTCGAGGTTGCATGGAATTTTACAACCCCGTTCGCAAGGTTATAGGTTGCCCGCACCACAAACCCTTTCGTGTGCCAGTGGCCACCCGGGCTGCTCTGAAACGGGCCGTAATACGGTTAATACCCCTAACGCCGGCACGATGCGTGCTAGGTTGGCGCTGGGTGGCTGAGTTCTAGGTTGATGTGCCACAAAATCACATGGACCGCCAACGCAAAGTGCCACAAAATCACATAAACCGTCAACGCAGGGTTCTCCCAAGATCTACTCACTGTACTGGTCTTTCGGGGTTTTCGGATAAACTCAAACGTTTCACCGCAAATATTCCGACAGTCTCTCTGATGTCCAATATTCATGTATAGAAAATATTTCCGACAGTCTTACTCTCTGACGTACTCAAGAGTCTCCCTGCTTGAACTCCACGTGCAAGCTTCCACTGCCGCAGTGTATCTGGGACAAGTGTCTTCAACTCTCAACCTATCATCCCTGGGCTACACGCGTATACCACACAAAGGTGTATTCGCACAATATACGCATCACACAGTCAGAGACGTCTTGTTGTATTGTTGGAATCGACTACAGACAGAGGGAATGCGTGACTCGTGGTGCTACTGGTAGTACGCAATTAACAAGCAATGATGCATATCCCCGACAATTTGAGCCAGTTTTCCCAACATTGACCGTGAACCCCACGCGCCAGCGGGGCCAACCGGGCTCTGGGCACGAGGATTCATATACCGACATGCCTCCTGCATCCCCCTGAGAAGGAATCGCGAGAAAATGGCTAAGCATGAAAGTCACCACAAATCTTATGAATATGTAAATAGTTTTCACTTTTCCTTCACTAAAATAGACAACAGTGGCAAAAGAGCCCTTTCTTAAGGTGTACCATAATATTATTGCAAGTTTTGGACATCCCATCCTGTCTTCTTTTCAGCAAGTTTTGGACAGCAGGATTGAGCTCTGTCACAACGACAAACTTGAAACTCTCTGCGATTGATCCCCGCAACATCGTCACACGAGTTGAGTCATGTGACTGGTACTGAGTCGGTAGCACCGACTGCAGCTGTAATTTGTTTTTTGGCTGGACCAGGTGGACAATCCGATGCGTGTGGCAAGTTTGCGGTAACCAAGCCGACGAGGCCTGAACGCATCAGCGGAGGGTCATTTTTTTTGTACTGTCAATTAACCGAACCCAACCTCTGGGCGTCCTTAAACTCTTAGTCCGTGTCAACCAATCCTTAAATCTAGGTCTGTAGACGTAGAAGAAAGAGCCTGATTACTTTCATATACACTTCAAACTGTTTGAGATGGCCGTACAGCCGCTTTCTCTTTTATGTGTTGACTGTTTCCTATTTTTTGTCTGCTCACGCAACGTTCGTTTCAGACGTGCAGGCACTCACGCGTCGCCCGTGCAGGACCACGAAACCGCGCTGCCAAGCAAACCTATTGGAATATCGTGAGCCATCGAACTGAAAATCGCTATTTATTGCAACCTTGCTACATAGTTGACTCGTTCGTTTGTCGCGCCCAAATAACAAGAAAGAGGCACACCACATTTGACTGCTAATTGGCTCCGGTGGCAAGCGTTCTGGCCAACACGACATCGATCACCCTCTCACACTCAGGTCACGGGGTTTCAAACGCCGATCGCGACAGAACCCTTCACATACGCCCTACCTCTGAACTATTTGTCCCGATATCTGATGGCCCGTGGCGCTGACAGGGGCATTGAGACTACTGCGCGGCGCCCGAGCTCTCTTGCTTCGGAGGAGTTGGGTATCTGTTGGTCGATTGAAAATATTCAAGCATCATCACAATAGAAAGTTGTGTTTGCGAGGTGTTGTGCAAATACTTGGCCAAAAGAAATTTGGGTTCCAGGAATTTGTCATTCTCCTGCGCTAAGAAAACCACGCACCACAAAACAAATGACAAAAAATGAGTACGTAAGACTCAGCCTGAAGCATGTTTGGGGGTTCCGTGATACGGTCATCCTTTTGTGAGCCAGCTGGCAAAACGACTATGGGATTCAGTTGAGGCCGGGATTACCCCCGGGCTACTGTTCGAAATGTTCTCTGGATTGTTCCTGCTTGGTAGGCGAATCCTTGTAGTGGTACTGAGAGAGTCAAAAGTAGTAGTTTCGGATCATTTTCTCTTGCGATCTCATTTCTCACACACAGTTTTAACTTTCAACCATTGTGACCGAGCCTCCCACCGGTAGAAGGTAAAAGGCAATACCTGCAGAAATCGTCCTTTTCTTGATTTTTATCCTAAATCAGTCCTGCGGGCCAAGAGCCACCTTGCGGAGATCAAATACATACCTAATACGAAGAGTGAGACCGGCGCACCGGCAGCAGTGGCACTATCGGATTCGGCGATACTGCGGGTTACAAAGGCATGCCACAGGATCTGAACCTGAAGCTGCTGCTGGGGCTGCTTCTCTTGGCTTCCTGCTTGTCAGCTAGGGCATCAACATGGGTTCCTGACCTGCAGGTGACGGCACGCTATCCTCTACCGTGTTTGGCGTTGCTACCTTCGTACTGGTCACATGTCGCGAATCACGTGTTTGAATTTTAATCTACCCGACTATTCCTCAAGGTAATTTGCGCTATCCGGTGCGATTTTCGGCTTGGCAAAAGAACAGAGATACTGATCTAGCCACGCGTGTTTCCATCCTACCATCATCACTGCTACGTGCAGTAGGCTCGATCGCCTTACCCAATGGTTGTCCAAATTTTCTATCGTCCTTATCGGCAGCAGGAACCGTACGAGGCGCACCAGGATGCAAACCAATGGGAAGAAGCCGTGCTCCGACTAGATGGGCGAGCCGGCCGAGGTGTGTATTCCGAGTTCAGAATACATCAATAGTATCTGCAAGGGTGTGTCTAGTCGAGGGAATGCCACACGCATGCTCAAGGTCATTTTTTGTGAGTTGAAGGGGTTCCGTCCGCCTGCCGGGGGGGACAACTTTAAACCCCACACACAAGCGAGAGCGTGCTCTAACAGGAGAAAACACCAACGAGTGCCTGAGGTAGAGACGAGTCGGTATGGAAATGATGTTGTCCCCCGCAGATGAGCAGGGGGAGGATAGTCTATCACTAGAGACTGCTGTTTCTCACCATGTCCGCTGCTACGTGTGGTGTTGTTACTTTCGTGAAGCGCGTGCGTACGTTTTTACCGTGCGACTTGATGCCTTGACGGCGTCCCCCCTCACCAAAACTCTTGCGCCTGACAGCTCGCCATTCCTCCTCGCTCACGATCTCCACCACTAATCCACCCGGAGGGAAGCATGCTCGGCAAATGCTACGCGACTTGCAGCCTCGCACCGTTCAACACGGCAAATGTTTCCCGAAAGTCTACCAGCAGTTGCTTCGGGGCGCTCTCTCAATACCCATCCTTGCCATTTGTCCTTGCCATTTGCTGTCATGGTAGAATTTGCACGGCAATGCCGCGCGACACGTTCCCCCCTGTCCCGACACTGGGCGAATTTCCCGTGGATAGACTGGCTTGGATACCTCCCTGACAACCGATCAACACGGCGATGGAGGGTGCCTGCGCTCAGACTACCCACCGGATTGAGTGAGAGAGACAGGACTGGCATAGAGAAACACCGAGAACACAGGGCCCCGTCATTGCTAGAATATAATTGGGAGGCAATCCGATGAAACCAGTTCCGGCACGGAACACTACCCAGCAGCGAGCTCCCCAAGTTACTCGAACTCGGTACGCCCGTTGGTAATTGTCTCTTCGAAGAACCTCTCGAGAGAATGCTAGACGACAGGAAACGAAAAAGACTATCCATTATTTGCACGCGCTCGTCACTGACTCCCGCGGCAAGCCAGCTCGTCGAGGCCCTATGGCCGCGGCTGCGTCGAGGGCGATCTTCGATTTTTGCCAGCGCCCGACAAGACTGCTCCTTGCTCTTGGGATTATTTCCGGCGCGACGGTGGCGCTCGCTTCGGATACGGTGGATCCGTGCCAGGGAGTGCTGGGTGTCAATGGAGGGACATCACTTCATTGTGATCTCAACCCGCGCAGACGAGCGAAGTGAGATCTCGCTTGCTGTCGTATAGCAGGAGCTACAGCTTCCTGCTTGTCTTTTGCGTTGGTTACAGAGGTCTTGCATTCGATTAGGTGCCTGATCGTCTTTGCCCGCAGGCTCGCACAGCATCCATGTCATCCATGAGGTTCGGATCGTCACTCTCCGCGATGTACATCTTCACGCGGAGTCCCGACGTGGCGTTCAGCTGTTCAAGCACCCCCTCGGATACCCGCACCGCGTCCGGCATCAACGACTGCATGTTGATAATCTTGACGTTTGCAACCGTGGGCCGCCCGCCGATCAGCATCCGTATTTTCATGATGGAGAGGTTGGACCATGCCGCTAAAGATTCCTTGGCCCAGGCGTTCTGCACGCACACTATGGACATGGGCGGTGCCGAGCGCGTCAGATCCAGGTATGCTGTCGGCGTCGCATCCTGAGCCAGGAGCGGGTCTCCCGCCGATGTTGGTCCGCCCCCGTTCGATGTCGGCTCCCCAGCCGCCTTCGCCGCCGCCTCGCGACCTCCTTCTTCGCCTGCAGCTGGTGAACCTGACTATTTGCGGCGGCCAAGCTTGCTTTCATTGCCGTCAACGCTTCGGGCATTTCGGCTCCATCAGCCCCGCTCGCCCAGCTGCCACGAGCGGCACAGCCGGTCGCGTCCGACCCCGAGTCGGCGTCCGTCGTGTCGTAGCACTGGTGGATCGCTGAGCAGTGCGCTCCCGCCCCCGCCCCGCCGGCGTCCCACCAGACCTAGACCTCGTCGCTGGTGGCAGCTATTGTGTCCCGACAAACCACGGCGAAAAGGACGAAAGCAAAAAGAACGAGTCGTTGAAAAAATATGTAGTTTTGGGCGATAGCTACTGCTGCTCGGCGAGCGCTGACCGTTGCGGAATCACTCGATGTGTACATCGCAATGGCAAACTTCGTGGCTAGTTTGGTCCAAACTCCGTGTATGTTGACCGCGGTCCTATACTTTCCGGTTGATTTTCGTTGCAGGTCAGCAACTCTGCATATGTGGACCGCGTCTGTTCCCTGAAGTGTGTGTAATGATCGTTCCAAGACAGCCTGGGGTGCCGGCCTTCGTCATCATGGCTGCGTGACATGGCGTGAACACGTCCACGTTCACAAAGATTTCTACGGTTTGTTGTTGTTGTTGTTGTTGTTGTTTCTGACATTAGCTCTAAAAATAAAAAAAAGGATTGGGAGCCCGTGGTCTCAAAACCCGGCATACACGACCCCACGAAGAAACAAAAAAAAATAGGGTACAAAAACCACTCGAAAGAGAAACAAAATGATTGAAAGAAAGACCAGCTACCGCACCAAACGAGAAAGAGCGTCGAGGAGACCGATCAAAATAAAATAAAAGGAGAACGGGGAACGCTTCCCACACCCGCCTACAACGCCGGAGGGTTCCGTGCCGGGTTCCCGCCGACCAGGCATCACACACACGGTGACCCAGCGCGGTTGCCACCCATAGTATTTCGGCGCATCCCAATGACAACTGACTTGGTTGTGACTACTGCTGTCCGACGACTTTCGTCGACAGCTGCGGCTTACGCCACAACGGTACACAGGCATGAATTGATTGGTAGGTCCTCAATCGAAAAACCATCGTCCATTGTCAAAGGTGATTGATTGACAGTTGTATCGATCACGCACATCACAGCATAAACACAACTATGCATGTTTGATATCAGCAACCCGCCATCTGATTCATTTTGGCTCCGCCGCTGATGGACGGTTTGGACAGCCGACCGGGCTGCGGTAGACGAATATTACAACGGCAAACCGCGCGACTGTGTACGTTTGAGTCATTCGCTCATGAGCTAGGTATACTCTACAAGGATACTGAACGGCCCCGGCGCCCCCAGTGGGCGCGGGGGCCCGAACCGCAAGCGAGAGTAACCAATGACGGTGAAACGGGAAAAAAAATGAAGACGGCGAAGAAAATGGAAAGCTGATGATAATTTGTTCCAGTGCGCGGGTGAGAGTGGAAAGGCATGGCACCGCGTAATGTGTGGTGAGATCGCACTGGTACCTGGACCTGAAGTTGATGCAGGCATCATTGTGTCGAGATGTTGTTTCCTGTAAGAACCATCCGATAACGGCGTGGAGGCTACTGAACCCGATAAAAACATGCAGAAACAAGTGCCAAACACCGCCGGGAGTACATAGTTCCGCAAATTTTATAGATTCGCTTGACGCGCACACCCTGGTGAGTGGAGATGGCAGTAATGGTGATACACGGCAATCAACGTACAGTTCTCTGCCTAAAGTTTGAATCGAAGAATGTGTGGCTTGACGTTGAGAAACATCTCTTGCATCGTTCGTACGTGGCTTGACATCGAGAAACATATTTCCCATCGTTCGTTCGGCGTTAAAACACAAATGACCATACCATTGTTGGGGTTCCGTTGGTTCCGTGTGAAGAAAATTCGAAAAATTTGCGTGAGTCCGCTGAGCTATTCAGCGGCTTGCGTACAGCACACAGGCTGAGAGTAAACGAACGTCAGTGCTTTCTATGGCGTTCGTCGAGGCAAGTTGATGAATGCAAAACGCAGCTGTTGTAGGCATTTCGCGTTAGAACTGAAAGGCGAGGCACGGCGTATGGCGTAATGAACGCCGTCGGTGTCGTGTTGTTGACACGTAGCGCTACAGCAGCACCGCTGCAAACGATGTGTGTGCATGTTCATGGCTCGACGGCCTTCCGTTTCCGGGTTAACGGCGTCCTGGACTGCGTGATGGTCTCCCGCATGGCCCATATATGCAAGATGTATTGAGAGTGTTGGCTACGGTTTACAGTGCGGAGATACAGCACTTCTCTGTACTGCCAATCTGCCAGTCGCGTGCTCCTGTGCTTCGGTGGTGGTGGTGTGCACGGATTGACCAAACCCCGAACACATGTGAGACATGCTTGAAAAAAGTCCACACTGATCTGGCGTGTACACACGCCACAATAGATACATGTGTGTGCTGCACAGCGGCAATATCAAAAACCGTTGGTTGCCACCCAGTGTACGGAAGCGTTCCCTGCTTAAGACACCGCATGTATGTCTAGGAATCCCTCACCACACTCATCCATCACGACCATTGCTCAAGTGTGAGAGTACGTGCTCCGTTGGTCAAACGTTTTGGTGGTCAGGGGCAGCCAAAGGCTGTCGCATCCAGTCTCACACTAGGTGTGCGCAGCGTGCGCAAGAAAAAGAAAAAGAAAACTCCACCTACTCTTCTTTCAAGTATTGCGACGGAATCCTTCGAGTAATGACTTAGGGTGATGCCCCGCTGCTTGTCGAGTGTTTTTGTCGACAACCGAGTTGGGTGTACCTGGATGGCGTCAATTAACACCCCCCTTGGCCATAATCTTGTCTATGTTATCTCGTGCGCTCCACACGACGACGGTGGGAACCGTATCGTTTTATTGATGCGTCAATCCAATCGTGGGTTTATCGAGTCGCGAGCGTAGGATCGGCACAGGGGGTTGACGTTGTCGTATCTTATGTCACTTGCAGTACTCCACAAATAGTCTACACACGTTACATTGTGTAAGCATAGACTAAGCATATGGTAAAAGTTCGTCGAGCGGAGATGTACATTCGTACTCTGCGACTAGCCCGTGAATCGGCACGAGTGTGCACGTTTGAATCAGTATCGCGCGTCAGGGTGCAATCGCATCTACCCCGGTGCTGTTCAACTTCTGTCCAAACGGGTTTGGCAGCGAAAAATAGAAATCCGTGACCATTTCCGCTACATGGCATTCGCATGCTGCTATCTGCTGCTCAGCTCATGGCCGACAGCTGTGGCGAGAATGCGCGCCACAGCGGCAAACGGCACTCGCGTGCACGTTTGAACGAGTAGCTCCTTGTCTGGTTGTTATCGTATCTGCCCCGCTGCTCTTCGACTGCTGCTGAGCCACGCGGATTGCAAGCCGGTTGGTAGTGCGGCGGCAACATTTTCCGCACAGGTGCATACTGGTAGCTAGCTACATGCATGCTTGTTTCAGGGGCGATAACTATGGAGATGCTACTGTGCTTCGGTCACGGACTGACAGCTGCAATGGACGCTCACGAGCTCGCGGCGGCAAAGTGCATCGCGTTCGCGTGTACGGGGTTCTGCAATTTGAACAAGTTTCTCCGTCGTACATGACTCGTTGCACAAATTGTGTTTCACCTATGGATTTCCGAAAGTGTGGGGTCACGGTTACGTGCCTGCGGATGGGCTATACGTATATACTGCGCTTCGGTCACTGACAGACAGCCGCGACGGACACATGTGCGCGTACGCGCTAGTTCTGCAATTCGAACCAGTACCCCGGTCTGTGTGTGTCTTGCGATACCAACCCAAGCGCATGTCGTTTTTCTCTCCCTCGGTCGTAGTACAACGGTTAGGTGTAGACAGGTGCCGCCGAGATATAGGGACACCAAGAGGCATGGTGTGCCATCAGCCTGCGACACATCACTCCTTCAAGGACATACTAGACGCACCGGTGAGTCCAGGCGGCCGTCGCGTCAAATTTGATGACTCAATTCTCCTGTGCCACGGGCTCCGCTCCAGGCCCCGCTCCCGACTCCGGGCTCCCAGAATTCCAGAGTCCCACAAACGAAAAATAAACCAATTTCTTGGCGTCCAAACCTGACCATCCTTTGTATCCCTCTCTGAGTCCGCCTACTACGCTGTGAAGTTCTGCTATTGCACGCCTGTTCAGCGGGCTTTTTCCTTGCACGTGATTTCTCCGAGAAAGTTATCACTCCAGAGTGCTCTTCTCCATTCTGATATCCCAACATAACAGGAACAAAACCGTCTCTGGCATGTTCGACGGCTTCAATAAACATTACCAGTCTGCATCGGCTATATCTGCCTCACCAAACTTGCTATTTGGTCCTGTATCTGCGTTCCAGGGTAGCCTCGAACTTGCGAAGTGGTCGCTCCTGTTATTATTCCGCACTCATCGGTGCCGACGCGACACAGCACTATTTTTCGCTGTGGATCGTGGGTCCTCTTCAGGCCTGTGGCCTCGTGGTGCGGAGGTAAATTTCTCCCTGTGTTGGGATGCATGGTCGCAATCGGGGGATGGTGCGCATCAACGACGAATGGTTTTGACGGGTATTACATCGCTTCCGGGGCGGGCATCGTAATTGCGCCCGTGGTACATATATACACTTGCGATTGACGTTTCCGACAAACGCTTTCTGTCTCGTCACACTGGTGTTGTAGAATCTCGTACACTGGCTTCATGGTCGCCGAGAGGTCATGGCTTGCAGCGACGACCGATGGCTACACATGTTTGTCTCACGCTTCGTTTGGTTCCACTTCATCGCCGAACCCCGCCCCGTGCTAGCATCCAACAACGATGGTTGCGCCCGTTGTGGCGGCAAACTCGCCCCGTGGTAAGGTAGCATCGGCGCTATCCGTAGTTGATCGACATTGATGTTTTGCGGGGGGGGATGGTGATGAACCATTCCCCGGATAGGATCTGATATTTTTTTGTGTGTGTTCGTAGTGTTCTATCCGACCGCCCTTCGAGATTTGGATAAAAATTTCGCAACTTCTACACGGGCTTCAACCAGGTTTGCTATCTCCTCTAGGGGAACCTGTCAAAACGCCAGAGAGCGAGGATGGACCGAAAATATCCTCTCCCTCTTAACTAGCTCTGATTGGGCTGAACATTTCAGCAAAGGGTTAACGAGGATGGAGAATTGCGAATCCGTTGTCATATTGTCCATGTTCATCGATGGCACCGAGTTACAACTATGCCAAACCGCAAATAAACGGGGATGAAAGGCTACCATCCCCTCCCCTGGAAACCTCAACGAGCCGGTTCTAAGGGCTGTTAAGTCTCATTACGGGGTAATTTTGGGGAGGGGATCACGAATCTTGAATCATCATGGTCCACTTCGTTTTTGTCTTCGAGAAACAGGCGCGGCAAACTGACGATTTTGTGTAAAAGATTCAGCCACAATACCGTCTCACCTGAGTGTTTGTCCGATCGACTTTTTTGAGTGGCTCTACCCCCCCTTAATCGGCCAAGCGGAATCGATTCCCAAGTTGGAGAAAAACTAAATCGGTCCGGAATGCAGTGAACAAAAAGTCTAAGGGGTTCCCGAACATAGCTTGTCGAGGACATGTCCCCCTCTCTCCTGCCCATGGCATTCGTGGATGGACCTGGTAGTCCGCCGACGCCACCGCCGACGCCACCGTGCGGTGTTTGTTGTGCGTGTAACTGTGATCTTTTAGGCGACGGTGTGGGTTTGGGTGTAACTATGTTACCCTCACGACACCGGCGAATGTGCCGGCGACGTCGCCCTCACTATACTTTGTTCCTATTGCTTTCACACCGCCGGTGACGGCGCCGCCCCTCACCATTCATTGAGATGTTATGGTTCCGCAAGAGCTCATCGCAGGCCCGCGTGCCCTCGGCGATGCTGCCGTCATCTCCTCCCCTCCCCTGCTAGACGCCACCAGCAGGGGCTGGTGTGTGGGTCGGTCTTCTTCGCTCCATCGCAATATCTGCGTTATTATATTATAGTTTCGGGGTCATGGGTGCCACCGACGCGACAGTGCGGTGAGTGCCATTGTCCACGCAACGACAGTAGTCTGTTCTCCCTCCCACTAACACGCCATCAGTGCGTTTTCTGCCGACGCTACCTCGCAATGGCCAGTGCCGAGCTTTCGGCACGCAGTTCCAGCGACACGCGTGGCAGCTCACGTGCGTCGGATGTACCTTTGCTTACCCTGTCACTGCTAACGCCATCAGCAGGGGCTGGTGTATGGGCCGGCCTCGGCTCACGTCAACGCAGAATTCTAGTCAGTCGGTAGGCAAGGGTATGACCGACGCTGCCGTGTGTTGTTTGATTTGGTGTAAATTCGCTTTGGGCCACCCGTTCCGCTAGTTGTGGTTCTGCATGCCGTACCGAGGGTAAGCCTTTCTTGCCGACGCAGCCACGTGAGAACTCGTTGTACGGGTCCCTCCCCGTGAGGCCCCGGGAAATTATTTTGCCGCTGGCATCTCCTCCCCTCTCCCCGCTAACGCCATCAGCAGGGGTTAGCGTGTGCGCCGGCCTCGGTGCGCACCAACGGCCGCCAAGAGTCGGTTGTCGTGGGTGCTGCCGACGCTACTGTGCCGCGTTGGGGTGTGCTTTCATCCGCACAACGACTGTAGTATTTTTCTTCCCCCCGCTGACCCGATCAGCGGGTTTGCTCCCCCCTTATTGTTTGCATCAAAACAGCTGCCTTTACATACTTGCGCACGCCCTCAAGGTGAGCGTTGTGCACCGCCGACGCATACCGTGTGGTGTTAAGTGCTCGTGCAGCCCCTCGGGTACATTGGCCAGCTTTCCTCCAACCCGCTAACGTAACCCGTGGGGCAAACAGACCGCCGACGGGGCCGGTGATACACTGACCGAATCGTTCCCGCGAAAGTCACCGGTGGGACTTCCTTGGCATGCCATAGATGCTATCGCGTGGTCTGCTCTTCTAATACATTACCTTGCGCTGCTTCCTGTCGGCTTTTGCTTAGGCCTCGTCGAGATATGCCTAGGCGGGCCCGCCTGCCCTTGGGCTTTACGCCGAGCACACGGGTTTTGACTGCCACATGTGATCCTAGCTTGCGGACGTCCAGCAGCAGTACCATCTCTCGCGCTTTACATTTTAGAGGTAGGCTGGGGGCCACGATAGCCGCTTTCTGAAGTAGTGGGGATGACTTGTTCGCGCGAAGCCTCGCATCTTCACAGGCACGTTTTGAAGGTGGCTCGTTGTAGACCGGTTGTCTCCTTTGTTCTGGTCTGGGCTGCTACGTGGTCCCCATGGGCCAAGCAGGTTACTCATCTGTAAGGCTTTGTCGCTCGCTTTGAACCCGTTGTCGTCGCGAACTTGCGCCGTGGTTCGCATGCACACCCAATGGTTGGTCTTGGTTGCATATTTATCTGTTTACTTTCACATGCTGGGTGCGTCGTTACGGCGTGCATACCTCCTTGCCGACGCTGGCTGAGCACAAGCTCGTCGTAAGCACGCGCTTCCCGTGAAATCCTTGGGATGCACGTTCCACCGAAATTTTAGTTCTGGTCCTGTCAACGTCATTACTTGGCGGGTATGGTATTCCGCCGAAGCCACCGTACGGTGTTGGTGTGCATGTATCAGGTGGTGTAGACTCTTTATTCTCTCATGCCATGCAGACACACACATGCGTTTGTTTATTTCTCCACGCTTTGCGTGAATCGGCTTGACGTGGGCGCCTGCTGTGCTTGGAAATGCCACCGTGGCCGAGCCCGTCGTACGCCCGCCGCGGTTTGCCCTCGAGGATAAATTTACCGCCGATAGGTCCCTTCCTTTTCCCGCCATCCCATCCATTGGTTCGTAGAGTATGCCGCAGATGCCTTCGTGCGGTGTTTAGATGGGCGTACAGCAATTCCAGCAAGATTGAGTTTGTTGTCTCTTGCATGCTTTGCGGCGCCAACAACTTCTCCTTTCGTTTGCCTGCTAACACCACCCGTAGGGCGTGCGCAGCCGGCGCGTTTCTTTTCCGAGACGCTTCATTTTTCGTGCGCTACCGCCGACAGCCTGTACTCACACTTTCCAAGTTCCGGCGTTGCTCATGCCCACGGAGGGGGGGGGG
>CACKRE030004435.1:94689-107213 GCA_902602495.3 Ectocarpus sp. CCAP 1310/34
GGGGGGGGGTGCAACGCCTTCGTATCACTGACACGCGCGCGACTCTAGCCGCAGACACTTCCTACCACATGCATTGAACACTCGCATTCCCTCTATTGAATAATCGTAGGAAGGGCCGGAGTCTCGTTGCCGTGTTACTCTGCTCAGTTACGTTTTTTCGACGGTTCGCCTGGATTCTCAGCATCGTTTCGACATCTGCCTAACCAGTAGGTGCAACCCCAAACTCAACGGCTGCTGTATTTCTTGCCGTTAATGACAGACACGATGTTGGGTCATTTAATTCAGGCCGGGTATCCTCCCGCTCCTTTTTCACTGCTGTCCTACCACGAGCAGGGTGGGGGTCTGTTCGCCCGGCATCCCCACCGCCGCTCAGTACAATGATGGTGATGGAAAATTCGCCCTCCCCCGGCCGCCCTCGCCGGCGGCGCTGCAGAATTGTCGTCGGGTCGTCCGCGCCACTGATAACCAGTTGCGGCACCGGGTTTCCAGAGAATGGCTCTCGAAACACAATACCAAAAGCAGGTGTCCGCCGTTCGTGCAATATTGCGACCAGCACCCGAACACCGCGTATCGCGCCCAAGCACTTGAAGCGGTAGATAATCTGTCCGTAGTCGGCGCTTTCGCCAAGGGCCGTGCCAGGAACGGCGCACTGCACGCGCTGCTTCTTCCACCGTTCGAACTGCCAATCCAGTGTGGGTTCCCCTTGTCGCTCAAATGGGTCCTCGCCGATCTAACCGGAGTTGCCGACGCTCTTTGGAGGCCGTCCCGAGGTTCCGTTATCCTGTTAGCTCCCTTCGCCTTCCACGGTTCATAGGAGGACATTAGCCGGTTTACAGCAGTTCTGAGGACGTGTAGCTGGTCGGCCCAGCGTTCGCTGACCTGCGGTGTTCGACAGCCGTTTTTCCTCGCAAGCTCGATGAATGGGTGCGTGGACGTGCTAGCACGCGTTGTCGCCGTGGTTCTCGAGCCTGCTCTAGAAGAAACTGTTTGATTTTGCTTCCCGGCGCCTGGTATGGTCGGCCGCGGCGTACCGCAGCTCGCCGAGCGCGAGGCTCTCGCCGTGGTGGTTGTATCCGATAGGAAACAGTCCATGTCCCAGTGTGGCACATCGCAGGTACCTGTTGGCAGGTTTCCCCGGTGGGAGTAGTACCACGAGGGAGGCGACTACGTACCGTTGTCCACGGGTCGTTGTGGAGCCGTCAGGCGTGCGGCAGGTTTCAGGCAGAAACGTTTCGTGGCAAAGGTTACAGGGAGACGGATGAGTCACCCGGCATACGGCACGCACCATTCACAAACGTTTTGGGTCTAAACATCTTGGGCGATGAGGGTGCAGTTTGGGGAATATAGAAGTGCACACCACCAGCAACGCGACCAACCCCTGCATTAGCCCCTTTCTTCCTGACTCTTGTTACCGGAGAGAGAGTATTGCCATATCGCCGGACGTTGCGCTCAACGCTCTTGCATTCCGGTCCATGAGGCGTGGCAAAATTTGCCATTCCCACGGGTTCGGTAAGTTCTTGCCTTTGTCCAACGACGCAGTGTTTGTTTCTCCCGACGCAGTATGTCAAAATTTGTATATTGTCGCCGTTAAGTGGGTCCAACAAGAGCTTCACCCCAGCTGGGAAGCGTTCCCCGCATGACGGCCGCACTGCAAGTCGCGGGCAGCAAACCTGCCCGCTAAGATTACCTTGGCCTTATTTTCGCGTCGAAGGACGGTCGTGGTGGGGCACAGCGGTAGGTAAAGTTCAGAAGGTGAGCGGTTTGTGCCCGGACAATGAGAACCCACGGCACCGGGCCGACTACCGGCGACCCGGGGAGAAAATTGCATGTCGCACAGAGATTTCGCAGGGGCTAATGATGCCCTGTCGGGCCCCAACTTGCCTGAGTGATTCTCGACGCGCCAGGCGGCAGGTTTCATGTTAGTTGTGGGGTTTGTGAGGCGGTAACCCGCCCACCGGCCTGACGCCGAAGAGGTGGTATGTGAATACAACGAAATTTTGGGTAGGTCCGCCAGCCGGCGGGGCAGGAGGCCTCATCCAATCCAATCCTTACATCAAGTGAATACGACAGAAGTCACACCGACATGCGGTGCTTTACTGTATAATATAACATTGTTACAACATCATATACATCGTCTCATGTATTGTACATAATCGTAAAACTCCGTCTCCACCTGAAAGCATTTGGCGTTCGATGCACTTCGGTCATCACTGAAAAGGCGCGGTTTTGGTTCTTCTGGACAAAACCAGGTGACTGGTTGTACAGATTTGTCAAAGAGTGGGTTTGAAGAATGAATTGATGTTGCACGTTGAGAGGTTTTGCTGCGCCCAGCAACAGCAATGGAAGGCAGCAGGGGTGTGCTATTGACGGTGTGCTGTTGACTATGAAGGGTGAAATTGTTGACAATGCGTGGTGTCGGTTGTGGAAGTATGTTGCGGAAGCGTTGGCGTTTTTCGGGCGATTTTACTCTTCCTTTCCATTGTCACACGCAAGCTTTTGATTTAGGAGGAGACAAAGTATTTCGCTTGGTTTTGATTGACGCTATATCGTGTCAAGAGAAACGGAGGGTCGGTGTGATCCCCCCTGCAATGACGGTTTGCGTTTGCGTTCCAGCGGTGGCCCTATCCCACTCCTGCCCACACCCGTCTCCACCTTGTGGGATCGACTGCCCGGCAGTCTAGACAAAACGGCCAGAGGTTACGCACACCGCACGCATCCCTTGGATGCGTGAATAATTATACCTTTTGTATTACGCGCTAAACTCGTCATTTCCCGAGAGTTATCCCGTTGCTCTTCTTGCGTTCAGTATTTCTCTCTATTCATTTGAACACGATAGGGCGACCGCACGGACGCCTCGTACGAAAAGTTGGTACCAAACGTAACAAAGTAAAGAGGGAAGAGGCTACAAACGTGAGAGTCTAGGCTGACCGAAAGTAAGCGCTTACAACTTTGACAGGGATACAATCATAACTCTGTTACGTAGACTACATACGTCCTGCACTTCCCTCAAGAATTGTCCCACGCTGATCTTCCGTGCTTCCAGGGTGGAAATGAACTTCGAGAGGAAAGAGGACCCAAGCCAATACTCATTGGAATACCATGAAAGCAAATCGCCGTCAGCGATGTACCGGTCAAAGATCACATATTTGACTGCCGCTTGTGCCGACAGGAGTTTCCGCCGAGAATTGCAAAACAACATAGGGCACACCGTTGACCGGGTCTCCACACTTTCTACAGTTTTCCCAAACGACCCAAGGGACTCCCATGGTTACCCTTGGGTGACCCATGGGCCGCCCATGGGCACCCCGTTAGGCCCATGAGCAGCCCACGGGTCCCCCATGGGTAACCCATGGGCAGCCTATATGGACATATGGGCTGTCCATGGTCTTGCCCATATGTAGCCCGTGAGTAGCCCATGGGCGGCCCATGGGCGATAGGCGGCCAATGAGAGGCCTTCAACCGAACCAGTGTACTCTTAATCAATTGATCATCTGCGTTGGAACGGGCACCAACCCTAACGCTAACCCTAACTCTAAGACCGGACGATATGTGCTAGGTTGGCGCTGGTTGCTAAGTTCTAGGTTGATATGCAGATGGCTGGGTTCTAGGCTGATATGCCCGTGGCGAAGTTCTAGGTTGAAGTGCTCACGCCCATGGGCAATCGATGTTGTCCCCATGAGTTCCAATGGGCGGTTAAGCAAGACAGTCCGAAATGCTTATGTACGTCCCGCGAAAGCCGAAAAACCTTTACCGCGGCTCGTGCAGATCATCTCGACTCTCCCTAGGCTGCGTGCTGTACAGAGCAGCTCCAGGCTAAATAGACTGTGGCCTCAACACACTCACAGCGTTTTCGCGCATCCGATTCGTCGATTCGGCACTCAGAATTTTGTCTTTCAGATAACGCCCGCAATGTGCACTGGTACTACCGTCAATTTTCCCCGGAGAAGTTCACGAGAACAGCCCTAGAAAAATGCAACCAGCTCCTACGTATTTTACTTCATTGTGCAGAACTTGGTGGCACCGCTCAAGGTCACCCGTCCGTGGAAGGCACGCCGAGGAAGACGGCAGGCGATGTAGGACCACAATCAAGGAGGGGCTATCTGAACCAGCTGGTGGAAGCAACGACATTGGATAATGGCAATCAAGTGAGGACCCGTTGGCGTAGAGGTGATCAGGAGGTCGAGGAAGGTCGAGAAAAATGTTTGGAATCAGCAGATGATTTGTACTGCGACGGGAACGATGCAGAAAAAATTCCATCGGGTTACCCCACTTGCAACCGTTGATTGGATTCCCAGACGAACTGCTGCCCAAGGTTTGCCTTGTGTACCTGTACCGTCTCCTCAACGTTTTCTTCACCTGCAGGGGGTAATGATAACGTGGAAGGAGGCCATTTTTTAACAGGTAGAAGAGACACACCTGAGGACCCTAGCCGTTCCTTGAAAACGTGCGAAGTAGGACACTGTGAAAGTACCAATATCGAGACTGCACCCACGGCGCAGTAGCTGCCCTTCGGCAAGCCTGGGTGGTGTACAGTGGGCATGGAGGGGCGAAGGACCACGGAGCGATGTCTCCTCTTGTGAATTTTTCAATTCTGACTGAAGGCTTGTTGACGTGTTTCGTCTGCCAACATGATTTTTCTAACGCTCACGCTCTGCCCTCCGGTGGGTCTCTAGGTGGCGAATGTTGCCTTCGTGAAGACGCATAAAACGGCATCGACGACGGTAGCATCTATCATGTACCGGTACGCTGCACGTCACCACCTCGAGGTATTTAGCTAGATTACATCTGTTTACAAATATATTGATGCGTGTGTAAGTCAGAGGATCTTAAATATACCCGTATGAATTCAAAAACCGCATGGATTTAGGTACCACGAATGAGTTGAAGCCCAAGGGACATCTGTTTCAGCTTTATTTCCCTGCCATTCGGTCATATTCTCCGCTCACCACACATTTTCGGGACGCAAACCTCGTTGCACCTGCTGTAGAAGGCCGGTTACAATGAAGCAGAACTATATTTTTCATCTATTGTATGTGCTTTGTGCTCATTTTGTAATGTGCCAATGATTGGAACAACGTACTTTCACCGGGGGGGGGGGGGGGGGGNGGGGGGGGGGGGGGGGAGGTGAGTTCATGTACTGTTCCATCGTTCAGCGTTTCGAGTAGGCCGGAACATTTCGATCCTTGCTTGCCGGTGCTTTGCATCGCTCGGGCGATGTGTACGCAGCGATATTGCCAATCATTCTTGTTTCACAACCCATGGGTCCTGTCATTCTCAGTCTCCCAGGACCCGATGCTTTGTGTGAGTCTGCACTAATGGCACGCTGTTTCAATGCTGCGTGGCTTCTTTCACTTCCCAGCTGTCATATTTCGGTGGATCTTCGGTCACCAATCTGCGCTCGGCCGCGAATGAGGTAAGATGAAGATACACAACATTCTCGCCCAGCATGTATAACACGCGTTTTGTACCGACTCTCCGACAGCAGTTGGTGGGTTCATCAATTGGAACTGGATGAGGTTCCGTCTCGACATGCATTAGCAACATGGTCCAGTTAGTGGTCCACAAAGAAGCAACCTTGTCTCTCCCTGCGTTGGTGCTCGGCCGTTAAATGTTTTTGTCTGGTGGTGACTAGACGAAACAAAATGGGCAGCGTGTGGACCTTATGCATTATCACATCTCCCCAAGAGGCCAGTACATGGGCACCTGGAATGAGGCGGTGACGCACTACCGAGTCATCATGCGGAATCCTGACGACATCAACTTCATCACGGTGCTTCGTGAGCCTCGCTCGCACCTCCTTAGGTACGTACGTTCTGCGTAAACCGCAGGAGTGTACCTCGACTCTACTGCGCAGAAATATCGAGGAGTGTGATG
This sequence comes from Ectocarpus sp. CCAP 1310/34, assembly GCA_902602495.3. Lineage (NCBI taxonomy): Eukaryota > Phaeophyceae > Ectocarpales > Ectocarpaceae > Ectocarpus > Ectocarpus sp. CCAP 1310/34. The sequence continues at coordinate 100,564 of CACKRE030004435.1, forward strand.
CACTTCAGGATGCCTCGTTGGTGTGTTCTATATTCTTCGAGCGTGGGTTTCCAGGCCTTCGGCGACAAGGGTCATTAAGCCCCCCTTGACAAATTAGTTGTTGTATGGGAACCATTCGAAAATCACAAGCTGTTCACCTTTTTCATATTCCGCAAGCTCTCGTTATTCGAGCCTCATTTTTGCTCCTATATTCGCCTCGCCGTGCCGTTTACGTCCAAACGGCTGTCTTATATACCGATGGTTGTGCACGGTATCACAGCTACTACTACTACTTCCTTCAGCCGCTACATCAGGTACGGTGAAACGGGCTCGCGCTGTTGAGAGCCAATATTATGCAGAATTCGTATTGCTCGGCCCTCTGCCACCCCCAAAATGGGTGCAGTCCTTTCAACCTCGAAATATGCGGGCATCGTAAGGTTCGGCATTGAATCTCGAGGGAATATCTTAAAACGTGGGCGCCTTTTTCGGAGTATCAACCTTTGTGGATAACCATGGTTCTGTTTAGCTGTGGCTTGAAGGGTCTCCTACGCTTGCTCCAGTTTTTCTAAACAGCCCACAGGCACTATGGTGCACGTGGGTAGCCCATTCGTAACCCATGGGCAGCCCATACACAGCCCATGGACCGTCAATGAGTGCCCGTCAACCGGAACCAGTGTACTCCTGAACAATAGATTATCGGCTTGTGAAGGGGCAATAACGGCTAGTATTCCTAACCCCAAGCCCGCACGATCCGTGCTAATGGCTACGCTCTTGGTTGATGTGCCGGGTCTAGGTCAATGCGCACGTGGCGAAGTTCTAGGCTGGAGTTCCCACAGTGTGCACTTTGTGGCCAGTTCATTGGCTGCCCATGGGCATGCCCATGGGTAGATCATGGCCAGTTCATGAAGTGCCCATGGGCTGCCCATCTGTGCCCCATGGGCGGTTGAGGGCTGCCCATGGGCGGTATCGCAAAAATGCCAGTATTGGGGGGAGTTGGGCTTGAGTGTTCTTGCAAATTTTGGACGAACGTGCGGCAGGTTCAAGTCATCGCTCACTCCACCTACCATTGGTGCTTTTCGCTACTCGTCTTCAATCTCTACCGACTGTCATACCGTAGCCCACCCACACGTTCCCTTCGTGGCATGTGCCAAATAGCATGGAAGTGCTATCTCACCGTCGAAATATGAAAACGAGTTGGGTCTAACCATTTCTGAAGCTGGGGCAAGAACGCAGCCGTGATCGATACATAGGCGACAGCCACGTCCCGAAAAACGACGACGGCGACGACGACGACGACAACAGCAATGATGGCACCGGCGAACGGATCGTGCCCTGTTCCTTGTCGCCTTCCGAATCAGCAATCTATCGAGGAGTTCTTGCTCTCTGGTCACCGCAACAACAACGAGCACAGGATGCTTTACAACCCACTCTCCGCAGAGTTTGGGGTGCGAACCGCAGAAGAGATGGACAGCTTCATCAGCAGTGCCCTCCCAGACTTCAAGCTGGTGAGGTTCGCAAAACTGTTGTACTGACTACAAGAATATTTCTCGTTCCCTGCCATGGATCGGCTGGCCAGAATATGATGCATGTGTGTGATGGAAAAGAGCTCGATATGTTGACGGAAGGTCCTGACGAGATGTTAAGTAAGAAGAAGATTGTGCATAATGGTGTTGTATTGTTGAGCTGGGCAGGAAACAGAGTGAGCTCCGGTCGGGGGCGTGAGCTCTGCCTGGTCATCGTTGTTGTCGATTCCCGACGAAAGTACGAAGAGCCTACTAATAGTCCGGAAACGTGCCGGGAGCCAAATACCGTTCTATGATGCTACCGCACTGTGCCGGGAACGTTGCGGAAACCCGTCAAATCTTATTCCGAACTTTTGCTGAAAACGTTCCTGAGAACCGCTCTAGGATGTGCCCGACGTGGGAAACATTCTTCAAACCGTGACGGATATCACCGAATACATGTGATTTCGTCGCGAACGCAATATTGTCAGTTCGATCCCCCCCCATACTCCGCCCGTCTTCGATGCGTTTTCGTTGCCGCTTTGTATTCTGGAAACGTCGTGTACTCTTGTTAGATCTAGTCGTGAAAGCCGATGAAATCTGTTCGATTGCGTCCAGTGCACTGAAACGACAACAATACTCAAGCCCAACCTCTCCACAGAAGTGTTCGAGCGCGTTCAGTGCACTGAAACGACAACAGTTCTCAACCCCAACCTTTCGATATATACATGTCTTCGGTAAACATGATGCTGAAGGCTTGTTTCGGCATGTTTCTGAGGTTTGGGCGTTCTTTTCTGTGATACACGTTCGAGTTTTCCCTCTGCATCGTGCAGGTGTTGCTGGCAGAGCGGCTGGACGAAGGTCTGTTAACCCTTGGGCGAATGCTACACTGGCACATGATTGATCTAACATATTGCGACCTGAACGAGACCAAGGAAGGATCACGACGATGGGACGGCAAGACGGTTGTCACCAGGCCCCAGTTCGACAGTCTCCCAAAGCAGGTGTATTGTCAGAACCAGAGGCCCACACCACCCCACTGCTGGTTGACCGAGAGGAAGCACTTATTTTTGTCATGGGAGACACCTTTTTTCGTACAAGCCCGAAATCGACAGCCACCATGCGGTGCATGATTTGCTTCTACGGCTGCTGTTGCAGCCTCCCTTCGCTCACCGAGTCTGTCGCGTGGTATCTCACGGGAACTGTGGTTTGGGTCTGTTGTTTACTTCGCGGACAAGGTGGATTGTAGAGCGTGACCTCAGTCAAAAAGAGGGGGGCGATGACCTATGAACAAGATTAAAGCGAGAGCTTGGCGATGGAGCGATACTTCCTTGCATACGATGTGGATGGGTGTGTTGCGGGGCGAGGCAAGTTGAGGCAGTGTTTCTTGCGAGGAGAGAGTAGCTGTTTGTGTACGAGGGAGAGCGCAAGCCTTTCTTACCATTTTCTGGAAGCTTGTGCCCGTGACACTTGGGCGAACGAAACGTTTTCCTAGAGGAGCTTTGAATGATATTCGAGATGTGGTTGCCGTCGCAACCATGCATTCATTAAAGATACACTCGATGCGGATTAACTGCGGTCTTGCGTCAACTGCTTTGCTGCCACACAGCAGATACACGGTAATGAGAGCAGGTTGCCGTCGCAAAGCATGTACACGCAGGCATTCAGGCGCGTACTACTAGGCCGTTTTCCACTCTCGTTGCTCGGTCGTGTTAACGTTGTTCGAGCGTATCCATATCCCACTGCCTGAAGTAACGATACTGTTGTTTCTTGTTTCACGTCATGAGTACAAGAGAAGTCCCTCCCGTCCTAAGTAATGAAGTCTGAGGCTAAAAGACATGGCCGGCTTGGGACTTCAGGAGCAACGCTTTCAACAACACACGAATCTTTGCTAGTGTGAGGCAAACACGCTACGGATGTCGGACAGTGGTCTAATCGCAGGTGCTCAGCCTCTTTCAACATGTGCGTCCATGTTTCCGCCATTTGTGCTGTCCTGGAGTATCCGAATGCCATTGTGCTGCGCTGAAGCAGATATCTCGAGATCGTGATCCAGACGATGGCATACCTTGACCCAGTCCATTGCAAACGTTCGGTGGTTGGCGGTGCAGGTGCGAAACAAAATCGATGACCTCACGAGATTAGATCGAGTCCTGTACGAAGCGGGCAAGAACGAATTCGAAAAGGTACGGACTTCACACCATCCAACATTGGACTACTGCTGTACACACGAATGGTGTAACTTTATCTTACATTCTGACTTGTGTAATGGTGTACCTTTGTCTTACTTGTATCGCCAATCGTTACACCGTTAGTCTAGTCAGCGCTGTCAAGTGTAATGGTGTAACTTTATCTTACAAAAGATATACGGGCAGCTCATTAGCACCCGGCAGGATCACTTGGGTCTACGGCTTTTTGAGAGCAGGGATCTCTGGGGACGGACCCCTCGCCAGACACTGATAGCTCTGGGTGCACTTCTTGCAAAGAAAAGTGATCCAGCCGGTATTTGAACTCGTGCTGAGCTTTGAATCGCCAATCGTTACACCATTAGTCCAGTCAGCGCTGACTAGCCTAGTGGTGTAACTTTATCTTACAGTGTGAAAAACGTCTTGCAAACGTGTCTCATGGCAAGGACAGGATGATGTATGCCGTCTTGTGAAGGGAAGACGAAGTCCCCCAGACTCCATAGCTTAATTAGCGCGGCCGTCGGAGGAAACGATGACACCATTAGCACTTTCAGGTCTACAACACCTTAAGTACGTAGCGCAGGGGGGAAATTTGTACACACTACTCTTTCCAAGATCTCTTGTCGGTCCACGAAGGTTCGCATTCGATAAGCCCTGTAAAACACCTTCGCTGTACCGTACGTTTTGCTGGCAGCGGATGGCACCGTACGCCAGCTCGGTTCAAGAGGATATTCCGCAGTTTCAGGAGCTCCAGGGCGTCATCAAGGAGTACCTGAACGGGAACTCCTCGAGCCTGGCATACCAGATGTAAGCTTTCTCTTGGCAATCCTTGTAGTCCTCCACTGTAGTGGAAACTAAAAAAAATAAAATGAAGTAGGTACGCCCTCCTGTGTGCCCCCGCCTGGTGCGTCCCGAATCGCACCGAAAGTTGTGTGAAGACGGACGCTCGGAGAATATAGGAAGACAATACATCAGGAATCCTACCGATGTAGCGACGAACATCTGCACGTTGTGCTTCCGTTTCAACTATGCTGGTCACCAGTAGATATTGCGGTGTGTTTCACGATCCAGCCGGCGCCACGTACGGAAGAAATTAACACTGTCGTCGTTTGTCATACATGTTCACCTTCTTCCCCGCAATGCCTTGAGGGATCAAACGACAGCAGGGGATCCGAATATTTACGTCCTCTCTTTCCACCTGCGCGTTGTCTCGACGTCTCCCGGCAGGTATCTAAACGTGCACATCTACAAGAAGCGGCTCGACAACTACCTATTCTAGACGCGCCACAGCAGTAGCTTGAAGCACCGTACTTTGCGCTGCTGAGTTCACCGGAGCATATATGCAAAAAGAGCCGTTGACGCGAACAATTGCTGCCTTTCACTTGGTGGTTCAATACAGACACGTGCTCCATTCCTACATTGTAACATTATGTGGTGCTATTCCGCACACTGGTGGTGCATTACCCGCACGGAACCCTGGGAACGTGGTGGCAAGGAGACCCCCCAGTGATTTCGATTGGCAAGGGTAAGTCTTGAGGACGTCACTTACACACGCTTCATCGTGTGAAAAGCTTCGAGATATATTCAATGGCGCTTCGTGGACGACCGCTGTCGGTGGTCGCCGCTGCGCTCGAAAATTGATGGCGATGGCAAGTGTGTGCGGGTTGAACATGAAGAAAAAGAAAAAGAAAGCTACTTTTTATATGTGGAAGACACGTACGCACGCCAAAATCGGTACGACAACGCCACCGTAGATATCGCATGGAGATAAATGCGACAGCTTTTACGGCAAGTTGTATGAATAATGTGGAAGATTACCACAAAACCGCAGGTCTCGTGGGGCGATGAACACGGAAGCTATGTACTTCGTATGAACAAGAATGAAGGGTGTGCACACTCCTCCACATGAGAAAGGAAAGACGCAAAGGAAATCCGTCTACAGACGGCGACTACATTGATGGGCACATTTTCTTTGTCGCTANATGAACAAGAATGAAGGGTGTGCACACTCCTCCACATGAGAAAGGAAAGACGCAAAGGAAATCCGTCTACAGACGGCGACTACATTGATGGGCACATTTTCTTTGTCGCTACTTGAGTCATCATCATGAAGAGGCCGAGTGCGTGCGATTCGAGGTTTGAGAGAGGAGAGGAATGAAACAGCGCCGTGTACAGACCCGAAGTCAAGAAACGCCAAAATCGAGTCGAAACAAAATTATCTCTTGTTTTATTGCTTTCTTTCGAATTGCTTCATTATTTTTCTTCCGTTTCTAGGAGATACGTTGGGGAAGCTACGAAGCGCAGCGTTGGCTCTTTCAAACGTGTCTCACTCCCGGCAAATAATACCAGCGGGGTAACTACGACCGTAGACGTACGAGGTCTGAAACTGACCAAGCCCCAAATGGTACACACCATTCTCTGACTCCTACATCGAGGTCATTTGCAAGACAATTGCGGCAGAAGTTGACCAGTTTTTGTATCCTGTACATTAAGATCCCCCGACTGACCCGTTGCTGCTGCCGTCCGTGGGTTTCAACATGTAAAGATATTTTGATAGCACAGCTTGTACGCATCCGCCTTCATTGTTCTTCTGTCTGAATTTCCTGTACTGCAATGTCTCCGGCTGAACCTGAAGCCTTCGGTCCTCACGTCTGCCGAAGGAATCCCACTTAAAACCTCGGTTCGCGACCGTACCCCTAGCGACTGTTGCGAAAACAAGCCCACCAATCACGGCCGCCACACACAATTAATGTTTGTAGTGCCGGCATTTACACTATCAGTATTCATGCATGAGTCGCCAAACAGGCAACAATCCTGATAGGTAGCGCTGATGCGAAAACAAGCCCACCAAACACGTCCGCCATCCAACATTTATGTGTATAATTCTGGCATTCAACCCCTGCTGTATTCATGCGTGAATTGTCACAAAGGCAACAAAACTGGTATGTAGCACTGTTACGAAAACAAGCCCCCCAAACACGTCCGC